>JAQIWH010007872.1:0-10891 GCA_034695005.1 Cryptops parisi | reverse complement strand
CTTATTAATTAAATGTTCAATATGGACGGCAAAAGTCATATTGTTATCGAAAATAACACCTAAAATTTTCATATCATATTTGAATTTGGTGGAAAAAAGACACATTGTCATCTACATATATGTAAAGAGGGTTGACATGAAATCCAGGTTATGAAGATTATTTATTACCGAGGCGAAAGTAGAGTGCTCCACGCGCGTCAAATTCAACTTCTGGTGTAAGAAAGTTTTCGAAATATCGATTTTTTCCAAAAAAAAAAAATATTTTTGACCCGTGGTTGGTGAAATCTGCGGATACAAAATCCGCGGATAAGGAGGGTTCACTGTAATCGAAATTCGCAAATTAAAATTTACATACAGTAATTCAAAACTTGCAGAACTCAAAAATGGAATTTTTCAAAACTCGCATAAATCGAATATCACGTAATTCAAAGATCACATTAATGGAAATTTGCATAAATCAAAACCTGCAGAAATCAAAAATGGAATTACTCAAAACTCGTATAAATCGAATAACTCAAAGTTCATATAAATCTAAATTCGCATAAAGTGAAACTGTATATAAAGTGTATTCATAAAAAGCATTAGTGTAATTGTTCTCATTCCTACAGCTCATTGTTTTACGAGATATCATTTTTTACTCATACTATGGTGAGCCCTTTTGGGTTCAAAGCATTTTTAAATGGGCAGATCGGTATTAAGCCACAGATCGTGGCTCCCCATTTCGCCTAATCCTGTTTCGCTTAATTCTGTTTTGCCTATGAATAATTGCTTTGACTCACCTGTTTTGTTTTGTGTTTTTAGACGGAACCGTTCTATTTCGAGGATGATATTAAGTGTTTTAGGTTAGGTTAGGAGTCGAAACAATTATTTTTAAGCGAAACAGGATTAGGCGTCACAGGGTGCGCCCGGACCACCTAGGCCCACTACTGAAACAATTGAAAAAATGGTGATCCTAAATTGAACGACGTTTCAGAATTTCATCCCCTTTATATTTTATGTTTTGTACTAGTAAATAGCCTGTTAAAAATGACGGGAAATTCTTAGGTGGTAAAAAACAAGTTTTGTTGTATGAGTTCAATTGGTCCAGTTGGTAAAGTGCTATTATAGCTGCCATCTGAACTTGTCCAATGCGGGTACAAATAGTGGCAAAATTTAGTGTTCCATAGGTACCGTTAACTTATTATTTAGTTACAAGAAGTGAACTCCATGGTTGGCATGGTAACTATGGGGCGTCTCGTAAATCTTGTGAAATCTCATGTTGCTTGGCAACATTTGTTCATTGTGTTTATTCTTCTTTGTGTACAAATTTCACTACATCTCTTTAGATATTGTTTAAGTTTGTGTTAGTATGGTAGCACATCTATCAGGAGATGCACAATTCTCTATCATTGTAGTACAGGCAATTTAAATTTGCAGATTTGTTTTATTCATTTCATTTCATTGTTTACATCATTGTAAAACCTGTGGTTTCAAAGCGTTCTTCATAGGATGAATTACACACACAAATATCGTTAATTATACCAGGTGTCAATCGTGCAATACCCTAATTTTGGAGTGTGTTTATGAATAAACAAACGCTATTTTTTCATGTTTGTTGGGATTCCAACATATTACAGAATTCAAATTTCTTCCTAAATTTTCAGCCTATTTCAAGAACCATCTTGGGACACTATTTGTTATTGAATGCAAAGATTGTCACCTCAGAGAAGGTGCATGCAGAGAGTTGCTGCTTGGCTATTCTTTTAAAACCATTTCAAAAGAAGTTTCGTATTAATTACTGTAAAGGCCTTTTTGTTCGCGAGCCCTAATTCGTGAAAAATGTGGATTGAATGTTTTCGTGAGCTGAAAATTTCAGAGACACCTTGTTTACCGGTACTCATATTATTAATTTAGTTATATTGATGTTAACAAGTATTGTATTTTACAATACAGAACTATCTATAAATATGGGGGAAAACTCTTCCTGTTAGAAGAGCAGGCGTTTCCTTGATTAGTAATGTTGTGCTGGTTTCCAGTAAAATTTAGTGTTCAAATACAGACTACCATTGTTTTTTTTTAATTTTAAATTAAATAGCTGTGATTTTATTTTGCAATTAGTTGATGGATATTAATTTAACTGTAAAATGTTCGCCTGTCTAGTGATCAAGTTAACAGAACAGCGGCTTTTCAGCAGGACTAATTTACGCATTAACTGAACCTTGATATCTGGGATTATGAAATGATGGATTAAAGAATTCGTACGTGATCCTTTGCTTATAGTGTACTTTATTACTATTGTACTTGATTTTCACTAGACTTGTGAATCAATTCATATTTCCTGCAGTAATCTAAAGTTAACATGTAGTAGGTAAGTTTTGATGCTTGCTGGTTCAAAGTAGTTGCAGAAAATTGTGCTCATTTGATGCTTTGAAAAATAGTATGGTTGTTTGCGGAAAATATAAGGTATCAGCATTGGTTGGTTGCTTTTAAATCTTGTTACTGTTATTAGTGGTGGTTCACGGATTCCAGTAGTTTGGTGCTTTGTGAAAGGCTGTGAATGAATTATGTCTTATTAAAAAACATACAGCTTTCTGTAAATCATCGAAATGTTGAAA
Source organism: Cryptops parisi (assembly GCA_034695005.1). Classification (NCBI taxonomy): domain Eukaryota; kingdom Metazoa; phylum Arthropoda; class Chilopoda; order Scolopendromorpha; family Cryptopidae; genus Cryptops; species Cryptops parisi. The sequence goes on along the minus strand of JAQIWH010007872.1, from coordinate 8,297 downwards.
GCAATTATTTAAGCTCAGGCTAATTTTTGTATCATAGTGTAACTGGCAAAGTTTCAAAAGCATTGAAACTGCACGAACCCATACTGTCCAAGGATTCTTAACCAAGGCTAATTAAAAGGTGTTTATGGTATTTGAGAATGTTCTGGGAATTGTTAGCTTCATGTTTTTCGATATGTTTGTTTTTTTGTTTTATTTTTGTAGTTTTCAGTAAATTTTTAAAAATATGCTTGGGAGTATTTTGTATATAAGGTTAAATGCCATTATTACATGGAGAAATTTATGTGACATATGCATTACTGCAAAGTCAAATTTTCATTGACTGTCAAATCAATCGGCAGACAAATACTGAGTAATATTCTAAGAGTCTAATACATAAGGTTACGATGACATTTTGTTCATTTCAATTTATTTTGTTCAATACAGTTATTTATTGCCATTGTATTTCAATAATGACTTCATATATTCGATTTTGATCATCCTGATAACATTCCACCTGTAAACATTATCTCAATAAATATCAACACTGATAAATCACTAACATATTATTCTAGTTATTCGTTTCATAATACAGTACACAAATTGTAGGTATATTTTTTTTTATTCTACTTCCTGTTTTTCTTTATCATGTGGATTCCCCTACTTCCGTGTTTTTTGTGAGTGTTTTTTTTACTACTGAGAGTCACTTGTATAAAAAAGAATATTGCCATGAGGAGTGGAGTCCTGGGGTGATTAGAGTTTCCTAGTGGTGATTGAGATACAATAGGTTAGGAACCCTGATAGTGATTCGAGTGTGTAAAATTCTAAAGAAAGATATTGTCAATTCCAATATTGACTTCCCAGGGAAGATTATATTAGTCCACATTGCTTCCTTGCAAATTATACATACTGTGACTATTATTCTATCCATACAGTATCTGGTGGTTAAGGTGATCTCGAGGGTGACCTGTGTTCGCCCCCCCACTCGTGTGGATTCAGTTTGGGATTTCAACCCCCTGGGTTTGACTCCACCGGCAGGTTTTCTCAAGCTTTTCCGTTCCTCTTGCTTCATAAACCCTATTTCATCGTCATTATCTTTATTTCATAATTATTCCTGTATTTTCTGTATTAATAAAGTCTGAGGGCCAAATGACACAGCTGTATGGCCAGTCGGTGTCTTCGTTAAAATTTAAGTACCTACTAGTACCAGAAGCATTATTCATGCAGTACCAAAACTATTGCAGACATATTCTACATACTTGAACATACTACATGAACTGCCATTAGTGTACACAATCACTAATAACAGTTTGTGTACTGTACAGCTGTACAATTATTGACAGTTATTTGAAAGTATTGGCATATTGCAAGTACAGTAGTACATTATTGGGTTACTGTTCAATTACCATAGTAAAAGAATGTCTACAGTGCTACTTTATATTATTTTGTCTATTGGATTAATCCATGGATCAGTATTGTTTTTACTAATTTATGCGAATTAATAACCAATTTGCTGGAGGGGTAATTTAATTTCTTTACAGCCTTGCCAGTTTGTTTTCATCGGTTTATTTGAGTAGTTGAATTTGGTTGGTACTGGTAGTAAACAATCGATACTGTAGTGTTAGTATACCAAATTTGTGGTGGTGGCCGTTTTCAGTAGGTCTTTTTGCTGGAGGATATAACGGCACCTTTCAATGGTAGCTGTTCTTTAAGAATTCTCTCCAAGTTGGGGGAGAAAAAAAGTGGTCTAGGTGAATAACCCTTAGTAACCTCTATCTCTCTGCATCCTCACCTGCCCTTGCCAGTGCCATGGAGAAACACACACCACTTAAGCTTATAGGTCATTCCCAACCGGTGTTTCTTCATCGTTCGTTCAGAGATAGAATAGCAGGCGGAAGTACTTGATGGGTGAAGCCAGGTGAAGTCCTGGTAGAGAGGCTTGTTTTTTTGCAGTAAAAAGAGAAAAAAACTACTCAAGCAAGCAACCAGCCAACCTCAAGTGACTGGTTGCTACTTTGAAACAAAAGAATTATGTCTTTTTTGAACATCTTGAGGAAAATTTGGCATGCAAAAAAATTGGTTTAGTAAGAAATGGTTCTTGCTGTTATGAATGCTTGTCCAGCCTTCCATTGTACAGAAGATTTTGGGGTAGATTTGTTTGTAATCGCTGTTGAAACAATACTTTTTTGGTGTTATACTCAATAAGAAGTTGATTCATTTTCTGCTGCTGCGTCAATTTACTTATTTATTTATTTTTTAGTTTTGGTTTAACTTGTTCGGCTCAAACGCCTTAAAATTGTAACATGTAAAAGAAAGTGTACAGGGTGGGGCAGAAACCCCTGATTGTTTTTAAACGTAAACAAGTCAAGCAAAACTTCATATGTAAACTTTTGCGCTAATGCATTACATTTTCAAAGCATTTCAAACAACAGGAGTTTGTCAATTATAATTCCTACTCTTTAAAATGTTGTTTTGAGGTATAGGCTACTGCATCATAGTACAAAAACTACATTTTTGCCATAGTGTTTTAATATTTTTAGTTTCTTTGCCCCACCTCGTATAAAGAAATTTTATATAGCCTACATAACTTTTGATTGTACAGTATGTGGATTGTTTCTTAGAGATATTATTGTACGCACAAGTTGATACTTTAGCCAAAACTTGTTGCCAACTTATGAATCGTGTACCAACACCCTAGTTTATCACCTAGCCTAGAGATCTATGGAACACAGGAAACAGAGCTTCGGGTGAAAATAGCAGGAAGGTATTTACAGATAGTTGCGTAATAATGGTTTTACAGATTCCTTTGTGACCAAATTTATCCTGTTTGATAACTCTCAACGTAAATAATCACTGGCTCACTCGTGATGTTTGTAATAAGATCAGGAAACCTATTTGTGTCGATTATGTAACAAGGTTTCTTTGATGCCATCTTAGTAAACATGAACAACAATGTGAAATTTTAGATGAACCACCTTTATCTGTCATGTCATGACTGAAAAGTACTCCTTTCTTAGATGTTTCTTGATAGGACAATTAAATTTTCTGTTTTTTTTTTTTCCATGTTCGTCCTTCCATTCCCCCTGGTCTTCCTTCTTTAATACTTCCGGGTTGCAAATTTTGATTCTAGGTTTTAACAGTGATTATGCCTTGAAGCCTGTGTTCATTCTATTCATTTAAAAAAAATGCTGTTTAATTAGCATGCATCTAGTTGAATCTAATGCATGGTAATTTCGAGTTTTGTGCCAATTAACCTAAATATTAAGAATGAAATATAAATTTTCGTAACATTTGACAGGTACTTATTTAATCGTTTGTTTTTGTTTTTTTAATTTATGAAATTTTTTATTACTGTTTAAAAATTTTTGACTAGATTAGATTTAAAAAAAGAAAACATTACAGTACCCCAATGAGTCACTTTTAACACACTAAACCACCAATGAATTCGGTATTTGAAGCTGAGTTGCAATAATGTAAAAACAATTAGCGTGGTTGAGTCACTTAACATCTGATGCAGTCCAAATTAATTTTTAAATTTGTGTTGCTGTAAAAGGTGGTGATGTTTCTTTCTCTTTAATTAGTATTATGCTTAATTATTAGTATTTTCTGTTTGAGATTATTGCACAAGTATCTCATTTTTTCATGTGACGATGTATGTTTTGTGTTTTGACTTCACAGGAAGGTCAAAGTTAAAGTTATATACAAGTTTTGTTCTGATTTTAAGTTACAGTACATAGTACACTTATTCCGAGTTTTTCATTCAAACTATATGTTTATTTAGAAGGACATGTAGAAAGAACACTTAATTTCTGCATTCGTTTCTTATCACTAATATCAGAATGAATGCAGAGACTTATTACCTTATTACTTCCTGTACTTGTACAGCCCATAGATATTGTTTTATTAGGCAAGAACAGTTAGTAGCTGGTAATCCTTTAAAAGGTAATACCGTTGGGCCACCGATTTCATTTGCCCAGTTTAATCTATATTATTGTTTGTATACTTAATATTTGCAGATGAAATAATATACCTAATATACGATAATCAATGTGTTGCTGGATACGGTACTTTATTTTTCATTTACACAAAACTATGAATTGTTACATGCAACGTTATTCTGGGCAAGCGTTCAATTGTATGTTAGTTACATACAATTATGTGTAAGAATGCCTACATATAAGATGCCTAAACATTTTTAGGCATTCTACAAAATGGCAAGTTTGCTTTATGGAAAATATGAAACTGCATGAAAGAGAAGTGATGGTTATAACGAAATAAATTATAAAATTTAGTTTGCTTGGATTCTATACTTTGCCATTAACATATTGTATATACAGTAGCCCTATTATCTAATTGTCATAAAATGCAAAATTTTCCTCCTCCTCCTCCTTACCAGTTATGTTTCTATAGAAACAACCGAAACGAAACGAAATAAAAAATAAAAACTCCAACTGTAACGAATATTGCGAATAATAACTAAAGAATATTGCGCAGCAATATGAGCTAAATAAATAAATAACTTTCCCGTCATTTTTGACGGACTATTTACTATCTAATGAAGTTTGTGTCTAAGTAACCAACATAATAAAACAACTTGTAATATAGATAGGTAATAAAGTAGAAAATAAATAATTTGCTAGGGGTCTACTACTTTAATAACTACGATCTGTGTTGTATTTGAAACTAATGATTTCATGTGCATGTATTCTTCGTGTGAATGATGGCTAACATACTGAATGACGGTTAATCTAATTGCAATGCTACATAAATTCATCGACTCCGATTATGCATCCAATCAACATACCATGGTTTTGCACTGTTTAAGTAAGTTAGCCATCATTAACCAAAACCTACAACAGAATGCTTACACACAGTTTCATCGTCATCACTAAGTTGAGAACCACTTCAAGTGGTTATTTCCTTGCACCCTGTAGAGCAGCGGTTCTCAAACTGGGTGCCGCGGCACTCTTGGGAGATGCGAAGTTTTTTCTGAGGGACTTAGCTGTTAGTATTAGTTGTAATTATAACTTATTAAGATAAAAATATATTCTGAAATGGCCATTTTAATGATTTCTTCACCCTATTAAAATGGACTTTTATGCAAATTTTTAAACTCGAAAAACTTTGAGAACCGCTGCTGTAGAGTGTAGTGTAGACAAATAATTTTTTTTTTAAAACTACTGGAACAAAATAATAGTAGGCTCCTACACAAATAATAAATGAAGTATTTATTGGTCAAATGTCTACTAAATCTGATTTAAATCGTTGATTTTAATCAACTCGATTTAAATCAAACAACTCTGCACCGTCGTCGTTCAGTTATTTTTGTTTTAGTTTCAATTAGGTAACTATTTATCTTATTATTTCAACAGCAGTGCAGTATATTTTTCATAATTCCCAAGTGTCGTGTCAAAATTCAATGCTAGAAGGTTCTCAATTTGTAAGAAACGCATCAAGCTAAGTATTTAAACTCATTCAAAGCTGTAACCACTGCATGGTATAGTTTATCATCTAATTAAACAACTTAACAAACACGTTTTGAAAAACTCTCCCCCCCCCCGAACGACTCGGGGATTATAACAAACAACACATCATTATCAAATTTGTATCCTTTGTATCATAATCCGAACAACACACTATAGTGTTTTTCGGATTACCAAATAATTAATAGGTCTACTATTTATTTAAAACGCGACTAAGTATTTATAACAATTTATTGATTTTAAAACAATTCTAGCACCCGTCATTTTTTATCTAGTGAATAAATAAATAACTTTGCAAAATCTATTATATTGAGTAATATGATTTGCAAACATTGCAAATGAACAACTACGCAAATACTGTACGTAAATAGTTTGAAACTAATAAAATAACTATACAGAATGTACCCAACAAAGAAAACACAAAGTATAAAAAAAAATCAACTTTTATTAAATAGATTCGTTAAGTATGAACACTTTCATTTGTACAGTTTCATCACTTTTGATATTGAATGGCAGCATATTTTGTATACAGCACTTCAAGTTGGGATGCTCAGGAAGCTGGAATTGTTAGGATTCGGATTAGTGGAATTTCTACTGTATCGTCAATCGATTGTTACAGGTATGTAACAATCGATACATACCTGTCGATAATGTATCGATTGTTATGTTGAAATGACATGTTTCACCTAATTCGGATAAACTGAAGTTTCGGACAATGGAATAGAGTTTTTTGTATATGCAAGTTCTACACATGCTTTGGACACTCAAGAGAGAATTCAAAATTGTTCAGGGTCTTTTACATCTAAGAAAGCCATATCATAAATACATGTTTTTCTATTTTAGAATACACCATTATTTAATTCTAAAATAATTTGGCCAACCAATGCATCTCAGTTGACATAACTTTAATTTTTCAAAACAGATTTAAAAAATTGATAACAAAAAAGCCCTCCCCCCTCTTGGACCACCAAGGACCACACTTAGAGAAAAGCACTGCTCCAATTCTTTGTCACATTAGATATTATATTAAATTACGTATTTTCGTACAAGTTAATTTTGAAATTAAGGAAATGAATCCTATGTCAACAAGTTGAAAAGTGTTTGGTTTATTTTTTTGCTGAAATACAAAACACATAAAATTGTTGTTTTGTGTTACAACATTGGGTTTTGTGTTACAATTGTTGTGTACAGAGTGAAAAGGATATTTGGACCCTGTGGTTTTTCCTGCTTTTTCTATCTGCTACTGCATTAATAATGAGGTTACCAGTTGGTGTTTACAATTCACATGTATATGCACACCAACACATAAAAATATGCTGCTTGGATAGTAGAAAATATTATGAAACTAAATTGGGCGTTCTCCACTTTGTTCCATGTTTTATTTTGAAGGACAACTAATAATTCTCATAGTGTTGTGTTCAAAAACTGTTTACACGTGTTTAGATCACTGTACCTGATAAATTATTAATTAGATGTTTTTAAAACAAATGCAAAAACACAGTATCACACGATGCTTCGTCCCTGACTTAAGCGGTTAATCCGTTCTACTGGTTTGAAAAATCAAGCTGAAATAAATCACTTATACAGTACATCCATAATAAATTTATTATGATTTATTTTTTGCTTATATGAGTTTCAAAATGTAACTAAGCTAAACACAATATCTATAAGTTTAATACTTCCTACTTGGTCTTAATATTACACTACTAACAACTACATTAGAATGATTTTTAAGCATACTGTACTGTCATATGCAAGTGCTATACTTATGTACATACAAGTATGTATATACAGTAGTATATGTATATACAAATACTGTATGTACATACGCGTACATAATGCAAAGAATCCGTTTTTGATTTCTGCATGTTTCAATTTATGCAAATTTAATTTATTCGATTATTCAGTAATTCGATATTTGATTCATGCGAGTTTTGAGTAATTCCATTTTTGATTCCTGCAATTTTCGATTTATTTAAGTTATATGTGATTTTTTTTTTACACTGGACTTATGTGGGTTTTTTTATTTATGCGGTTCTCGTTTTATGTTTGTTTTGGTATACTGGACTATATTCTTACAAACGATTGTAGACGAGAAGATACGTTCAATACCCAGCTCACTCACTCACAAAGTCACAAATCACTCACTCAATCACAAGTGTAGCTAATATAAAGAGTATAAAAAACTCGATTATCCGAGTCGCGATTATCTGAAATTTTGGTTTATCTGAATTAGGTGAAACATGTCATTTCAATATAAAAATCGATACATCATCAAAAACTCGTTGGATTTATCGATAGCTATGAAGAATTGGTCGCTCTGCTTATATTGTTCATTATTGTTCACGTTTTTTAACTTGTTCAACCTTGTTGGCTTTTTTAATACCTACCAAACGGAGCATATACTGTACATTGGAATTCCCGATTATTGGTTTATTCGAAGTTAGGTTTGGTCTCATCACAGTCTGATTAATCGAGTTTGTTGTGTAGTAGCCTATATGTGATGTGAGTTTCCTTACACTTGTTCTCATCACTGATATGTTTTGCAAGTATGTTTAGGGTTTGTCATAGTTTACGATACACTTAGATTGACTTATATACTGTGTAGATTCACCAACCAAAATGCAACTTATTTTGGGTTGAAATATTGTTGAATGTAATATGTAGGGGAGACTGGGGAGGTATGAGACGATTTTTGCTAAAGAATTTTTAATTCAATATATGAATTATTTAAGAACGATTTGAATGCATATTTTTATCTAGCAACCAATACCCTCCTTTGCTTTATTTTATTACTTCTGTTACACTTACGTGTGGGCTGCAAATTAATCTTTTTTA
>JAQIWH010007871.1:0-10892 GCA_034695005.1 Cryptops parisi | reverse complement strand
ACACACACACACACACACAATACCAGTCATAGGTTCCCGATGACCTACAGAGCTGAAATTTTGAACATACGCTGGGGTCGTGGAACATTTTGTTTTATCAAATTGGAAAATTTGAACGGATCAATCAATTCTGAAATTTTGTCAAACGAACTGTCTATTTTTCCTCGATTAAATATTATTAAGCTATTCCAAGCAACTACACATTGTTGACTGTTTTTTTTCTTATATATAGTATACTTTACCTACTTATAGCGCACTATCTGATCACGTCAGCATCCTGAGATAAAATCGATCAAATAAACGCTTTAACATATTTCAGCCAAAAATATAATTCCGCGTGTTTGTTTTTTTTTATTTTTGTTTATTTAGTAATTAAGAGGATGTAAAAGAGGTCAAAAACGCAGTTTTTTTCAATTACTTGTTTCATTCAAGTTTTAAAATCGTAAATTTACATGGACTAAGGACTAAGGTATACTTTTGTTAGCGTTTGTAACGAATCGCAGTGTCATAATGCGATGCTATAATTAAGCTTACTTTAATCACACCATACGACGTAATTATAGTTTTTAGCTATAATTAACCGAATTGCACGGTCAATTTGTATTGGCGTGATTAGTTTTCCAGTTTCGAGATTCCAATATGGATGAAGTAAAAATAAATATAAATAAAAAATGGACTTTGTGCTCAATTTGTCGCGGTAATTTGTCATTCGTGCACAATAGTGAGTATTGTGCACGAGATGATACATGGTGTTGCGATTTGTCATTTTCAAGCGGCTTAGGTAGAGGTTGAAAAATGACATTGTTGTTGTTGTTAATGCACTAGTTATTCGGTCCACATAAAATTTTTAAAAAAAGGTGAAACGTGGTTAGTGTTCCCATTTTGTTGTTTACTATAGCACAATCAAACTAAAAACTCTCTCTTAGAGTTTTCGTCTAAACAAAATGGTCGTCGTCTTAATTTTAGTGAGTTTATCGAATGTTTATATACTGTATAGGGTTTTTGTTTAAAAGTCAAGTTATGATGCCGTTTTGGGATTGTTGAGTTCTTCGAGGCTTGGGTTTGTTTAGTTTGAAACATCAAAGGGAAAAAGTTCATCTCGATGCTTGCTATCTTGTGAAATTGGTGCTCACACTGCTCAGTCACGGTCAAGGTTAGATTGCGGATTGAAGCAGCAGTAGAAAATAAAAGCCATGTCCTTTGGCAACGTTCTACAACAACAAACATTTGTGTTTAAAAACACTCGTTTGAATTTCTACTGATTATAAACTCCTCTCGAAATAGGATTTTAAAACATAGTTTTGTTTGTTTGTTTGTTTTTAAAAAAAAATTTTTTTTTTTCGTTGGTCGTTAATTTTATTTGAGGTTAGCGGGAACATTGCTGATGAATTGTTTTAAAGTTAGTAGGCTGATGTCAAGGAAAATTATATTAACCTGATTCAACTAGTGAAAATTCTTGTTTCAAAATTTTGAAATTTAAAGTGGTTTTTTTTTTATATATATATATTATGTAATTTTGTTTTCAAAAACTTGATGTTTATCTTCTTTTTTTATGAAATGCAGCTGGTGTATTTTTTTTTATATATTAAAACTGGGTTTCCTTCATATGCCACCAATATGAATGATGCGCATATATGCATTTGGCAGAATGAGACCATGGATAATTTGGGCGTTTTGGGGGGATACAATTTGATAATGTATTATACATTATGTATATAAATGGTTACATTACAGAATGAGATTGAGAATAAACTAGTCATTCGGCCCATTGAATCGTTTGAGTTAAAGATTAGAAATGGCACGACGTGGATGTATTTTAAACTTGGTCCAAGTGGAGTGAACTTATTACTTATTGGATATGCATTTCATACTTGGTCAAGATATATTTCATGTCTTTCGCTATTTCATTTATGCGAGTTTTGAGTAATTCTATTTTCGATGGTAATTTATTTATATGTATATGCAATTTTTTTTTCACATTGGACTATATATTTTCATAAACGACTATAGATGGCAGTGTACTTTCAATTTCCAGCTCACGCACAAACTCACTCACTCACAAGTCACAAGTGAAGCTAATAGGAAGAGTATAAGAATTTCAATTCGACATTTGATTTATGCGAGTTTTGAGTAATTTCATTTTCTTGCAATTTTCGATTTATTTATTTTTATGCGATTTTTTTACATTGGACTTATGCGATATTTTGATACAGTATATTCTCATAAACGCCTATAAATGGCAATATACGTTCAATTTCGAGTCATTAACTCACGAGTGAAGCTAATATAAAGAGTATAAAAAAGTCTGAAGCACTCTTGTCTAATGTTGTTAGTTTTAAATTCTATCTAACTTAATCAACTTAAAAAATCATAGCGATGGAGAGAATCATGAAAAGGAATGGAATGTCGGATTAAGTTCAAGCTAAACGAATAGAAATCTTATGTGTGCAGTGTTTTTATTTATTTATTTATTTATTTATTTTAAAATTGGATTAGTCTTATCTATGAACATATCGCTTTTATTCAACCAAGTCGAAAATTTTGTATTTTTTTTTTCAAAAATAATATTTTTTTTTAATTACACCATGAAAGTGCAGTATGCATTTTTTTAGTCCAAGTTTTTAATTTATTTTTTTTATTAGAAAGGTCATATGGTTGTCTTCAGATATTATCGTAATAATTGAATGCGGTGTCTCGTAGATGAATGGTACTGATAACGCAACTCGCAAAACTTGCTATGGCTGTAAAAAAATAAGAAGCTTCGATATTTTTTATAAGTCTTGTTGTTGATTTCATTGACAGGAATCATATTCCCAATTGCTATCTGAATAGACATGTAGCTATTTTATTTTTCTATGATGGTTATTTGTCATTTTATTTGTAATTCAGTTGACGATGATTATATTTTTGCAATCGTGTTCTTCTACGGAAGTGTATTTTTACTATGTAAAGCTAGAGTGCACACGAATGAATTTGGCATGCGGATAGGTTATAAATTTTCATGTCACGTTACTCTTTCTCTTCCTTGTCGTCCATTATACTATGGGGACACAGAAATATTACCGAATAAATTAATCGGAAGCTATAGCATTAATATTGGAAATTGGGTAAAAGGCACTACTGTCTTGGGGGGTCGTGGTGTTGGATGAAATATAGTGTAATGATAGTTCGGAACTTTTTCAAATCTGATGGGAATTGTGACGGTGGCGCAAAGTTTATAGTTCTTCACTTTCCAAGGCTTTAAAAAATTGAAAACGTGTCAATAGTTGTAGTGACAAATATGTGTTGTAAATGTACAACTACAAATGTACGTCGTCTATTTCTTTGTGTTAATGAATTGTGAACTTTTTTTTAATAATAGTTATTGAATGCATATTAATTTTATATGTAATATGTACAGGTATATGTATTGTATTATGAAACTTTAACTACATTCTACCTATAATATAGGATTATAGGTATATGTGTGTATGTTCATGTATAGCATGCAGTCACCTACTTGTGATTGCTTTAGAGTTACATTTGTTACATTCCCAAATGCAATCAGTAATTATAGCAATATTAATTGAAGGTGCAAGAGGGTAACATTTTTGTAAAAAATGATCTAGATTCTAAAATCTTAATTCATAAGGAAAATACATTTAAAGATCTGAACTTGTCCTGATGTCTATGGACCAGTTTGCACTTCTTGCACTAATACCTTTGGACACATTGTTATTTTGCTCATAACTGCAGTTAGAATTGCACCCAACATATTCGAAAATGCTTCTAGAAGCATTTTCAAAGTGTGAAGTGGTCCATAGACAACTTCGGATGTTTAAACGTGTTTACCTCGAAATTTTAAAAATGTTACTTAACACCCCTTTACATCAAGCTCTTCAATTGAATTTTGACAAAACACGATTGTCAGTATATTCCACATACAAATTTGAATTGCCATACATTCACACAGTACACTGACGCAGATGGCAATTCTATTGCTACAGACTTATAGCTAAGTAAATATCATGAAAATTCCATTGTAAACTGGAAAACATAAATCATTCGTATTTTTATTTTATTTTATTTTATTTTTCAAAAATAGAATAGTACTGTATTGTACTATTTACATTCGAGGCGTGCGTACACATTGTGGGGAGAACAGATAATACTCATTGATCTTCGAAGTGGGTTCAGTGTTGAGCATATGTAGAAGAGCTTATCTTCACCATCACCAACTGGGGATTTTTGTGTAGCAGCAGATGCTATTGCACGCATTTCCATCTTTTTCCTAAGTTACATGAAGTGGCATTAAACCAGAAAAAAATCCACTTGTGAGGGCTTCGCACCAAATATGGGTGGATCCTCATTTCGTATATTATCATCACCATAGACCATCTGTCGTATAACACCACCATGATGACACTCACGTTTATTATACCCTTCGCAGCGGTAGGTATACAACCCATTTAGCAATAGGTCACATTATATTTTGACGGATGAGTTGAATTTATTTTTTACTTATTTACTTAAAATTTGACATTTCGATGGAGTACCCAAAGATATACAAAAATAAAATGTGCTTGAGTAAATGCTTTGTAAAATGTTGATATTTTTTAATACAACGGTGGTCGATACTAAGTGAAAGGGAGTTTGTTCCAACTATGTATGGAGAATATTATAGAATATTTTATAGAATATATGAACGTAAACTTAGCGAAAAACCATACTGTTGAAACGGTTTTCTCTATGAATTTTTGTTTGAATGAGGTTTTTTTTATTTCTCTACCATGTTAAGCGTGAATGCAAGTGCAAGTTCCCCTTGTTTGTCATCAGGTGAATTAGTCACCGAATCAGGGCGTGCAGGGCAACTGCCTCCTCCACCATCAGCTTCCTATTTATTTTTTCCAGCTTTGGCACACCACACCTTATCAATAAACTACCCCCCTCAACAGCATCATTAAATCACTCTAATTAGCAGAGAACCTAATCATGTTTAGTTTTAACTTGCACCTGATGCATTGAAAAATTTCCTTACCAAGATTAAAGGTATTTGTCACACATGATTTGCTCATGACGTTGTTTTTCGTGGTGGTGAAGTGGGTATTCGAAGATGATGAATTTTTCTTTTGAAGATAAGAATCGTTTACTTGCAAGACAAAATGAGGATTTTGTTGATTAACGGATGACACATTCTAATGACATCATTCGTATTTAGGTTCGTTAGCTGCGTGACGTTTGCATTTGAATTGTCCTCCTTGAACTCGGGAGTTTCAGGTCAACTACGTCATCTTTTCCTTACAGTTCTAGGTTTTGATTTTTTTAACCTTTTATGAAAAGTTGTCATCCAAATAAGCTCAAGGCTACCTACTTTTCGTTACTTTTTCCAGATCCAGGTGAATAGTTGGCAAGAAATGTAGACTTGGACCCGTTTATTACGAAACTTTTCTTCTAATGGAAGCGTGAAGAGTTACCATATGGCTCTGTTTCTGGTTGAACTTCAAAGTGTTGAAGCAAATGCAAAGCATAGCTCTAGATTTCAATACAATACTCTACTAAAAATAATACATGTATATGCAGGGAAGTTTTGCTTTATGCGAGATTTTTACTTCTATTTCACTAATATGCAATCAAAAAATTCTCCCAGACGCTCGTTATACGCGATTAAAATTCGCTATTATGCAAGTTTGTGTGGTGGCACATGAGTGACTGTCAGTTTGTCAGGTGCAAATTTGTCATTTTTTGGGAGGGAGGGGCGGTTGATGCATCTTACGTATGCGAGTTTCTGATAAGTGCTTTCACTAATATGCGATGATAGACATTCGCCGAGATGTTATAGTTATATAAGTGAAAAACTTTGGTTGTTATGAGAATCTGTATGATGGTACACAAGTGATTGAACAGATTGTTTGCTGCAAATTTGCCACTTTATGCGATTTCACTAATATGCGATGAAATAAATTCTCTCAGATGCTTGTTATACGCGAACAAATTTCGTTATTACGCGAATTTGTATGGTGGTGCACGAACGCCTGTCAACTAAAGTTTTACCTGTCAATTTCGATATATGCACAGTAGTATGTGATTTCCAATTTATGCCAGATTTTCAAGTAACATAACTCGCATAAATCGAAGACAACCGCTGTTCTTGTATACATATACTTTGTAGTAGAATTTGAATTTACTCTCTAGCTAATGTATTTTTTGGAAATTGACGACAATTTTAATACACAAAATTTATAGCTAACTGCCCTATAAATCTGACCATTTTTCTCATAGTTTCAAATTTATTTTGCAATCTGATATTGAAATGGTTCCATCCCAACAAAAAAAAAGAAGGGGGGGGTGGTTGGATTGAAGTTCCATCGTGAAATTGTCTTTGAATACAGTGCCATCAGTGTCGTGGTATCTGTTCGCACAGAACACTCGACATGTAAGCTGAGGGATTAATTTCGCTTCCCTCACTAATGCAGTTGTCTTATTAATGGGTTTGTAGCGTGGGCTCAACAAAAGGTGAGTCATGCCCACCCTTTTAACGATTGGCTTTGTACCTCATTCAGAATTAATTTATTACGCGATGGACTTGCCATCGACCCTTATTTTTGAAGTACTTTGGGGATAATAAAAAAAATGGGGGATAGAAAAATGAGTATAGAGTGCAACCGATTAATTGAAGGGTGACGAAATTGTTGTATCACGTATATTACGAAATTTTTTACTCGATGAGATTTATAATACGAGTGTTGATGTACCTAATTTCGGTTGTTAGTGTATATTATACACCTGCGTGGGAAGACGATACAAGAATATTGTACATTATTGTTTTTTGTCAAGTAGGTGTTTTCTCCTCTGTGTTTGGTTCTGGTATAATGATAGTGAGATAACATTACTATATAATACCAGACTTAACCATTCTTAACGCACGAATTTTTAAAGGAATTAAAAATGGGTTTCACGATTCGGAATTTTGAAAGTACATTTAGTTTGTGTTTTTATTTGTTCTCATGGATTTTTGTTTTTCATATTTTTTTTTGTGGGGAGGGGGGTGAAGTTGAAAGTGAAATTGGGAAGGTGTTCCAACCATGTCCAATCTCACCGGTATTTTTATTTTTAATTTTTCTTTCTTTGAGATTTTATTAATTTTGTTTTTTGTTTTTCTATTTTAAACATGTGAAGATGTATCCATGGTTACGTTTTTGTGTTTTTTTTTCATTATATACGAGATTCACAGTATAGATCATTGAAAATGGAACACGTGAGAAAATTGCACAATTTCTCATGTTAGATTAATTTTCTTTTTCAAGTGGATTTGAAAGGAGTATAATTTGGTTTTTCATTAAAATTAGGTTCCGAAATAATTTGTATACAAGAGTTTTTTTTATTTAAAGAATGTGACTAATCTCTCCTTCTGCAATAATTAAAATTAATAAATTACAACAACAACATGATATTATCATACCACAATTATCATAATGTACGATGTGATAAAGGTGAACCATCATACCAAAACCGAAGGTTCATCTTTCGAGACAATACAATTGTTTAATTAGTCCTATGGTACGAGTTGTGGTTCACCCTGTATAAAAAGTGTTTTTCTCCACGAGTATTGTGTTAAGCGAACGACTGTGTTGATTAAAAGTGGTTACCTTAAAATAATCCAATTGTGTCGTATGCTTGGATCGCATCCCTATTGTGTCTGAGAACAGGTGTAGAGAAAGAACGGAAATTGGGTATCAGGTGCAAAAAAATTTCATTAAAATGTCAAATAAGATGAACAAAATGTTAGAACTAGAACTTGAATCGATAGAACGAAACCGTGGTAATTCCAAATCATGTTAAACGAATTTATGAAACAATGATGTTAAACAATCGTGTTAAACGAATTTCACCTGTAAATCCGAAGATAATGTAGGCTACGTTGCCGGCAATGGATACAGTACAGATGCCTAGCCTCTTTCGGCAAAGTATGAAGTGACATCTTGTTCTGTTTAGGTTAGTTAACAACATTTTCTCTAAAAAATAACAATTTAAACTTAAATGTTTTTAAAAATTAGTTTCAAATTTGAAGCAACTCGATTGTATATACAGCGTCAAAATTTATAACGGATTTAAAAAATTTGTTGCTGCTTTATCATGTTGGTAATCAAACAAGTGTTCATTAAAGGTTAACATCAAAAAATCTTATTGTCGCTTATGCTTGGATCGCATCCCTTGTGTCTGAGAACAGGTGTAGAGGAAGCGGAAATTGGGTATTAAGTGCAAAAAAAAAATTTCATTAAAATGTCAAGTAAGATGGAAAAAAAAATGTTACAACTAGAACTTGATTGATAGAATAAAACCATGTTAAATCGATATCGCTTTATTTAAAATCGTGTCAAACTAGTTTTAAACGAATTTTAACGTGTTTTACACGTTGTTGAGATGCCAAAAATTATTCGATGACAAATGTTCGAGTCCTTGGTCATATTGACATAGAGCTCGATGGAGCGTTAGCTCTAGTTACTCGCAACCTCTTAAAATGGGTGTGTACCCACTGTTCAAAACGATTGTAAGGAAAGTTAATTTTATTCTCCCCCCACTATATTTCTTACATAGCGTTTCTTTTCGTACAGTACTTTTATAAAAAAACAAAAAAACATTGACGCAATTTTTTTTTTGTGTAAGTTCCTAATTTTAACTTAACGATTTTTACATGTCAAATTCAGCGTATTTTTGGCTACCTGTCGTAAGCTACTTCGGAAGAAGTGAAAAAAAAATGACACTCGGTACCTACAGAGTGTGTGCGGGTGGATGTTTAAAATTTTAATGCATTCATTCGAGGTCAACATCCTCGTGGGAATGTCGACATTTTCACGTGCTTTTATCTCCATCGATAACGACGGACAAAAGAATCATGCTCTTTAAAACGAAATTGTTAAGCTTATCACCATCTTCAGAAAGTTTTAAGCCTCGGCGCTGATAGAAATCTTCTTCTTCTTCTTCTTCTTCTATTCGTGTGCTCGTTTTTGAGCCTTGTCACTACTCGACAAAGATGTTCATTGGACTTTTTTTGTTGTTGCTGGAAACTTTGTTTTTCCACCTTTGTCTCATTGTACTTATGTCAGCTTTATTTATACAGTACTCCGTATTTGTACACATAGCTTGTTGTAATGTCCCTTTCCGACCGAATAACTCTTCATTTGCATTCAAGTTTGTCATCAGAACATTGGATGTTCATGAATGTTTAATACGTTTAAATTTTTAATGATAGTTGGAATTATGTATACACTCTACAGGGCGGTGGTGACTAAAAGTCGATCAGATATGTACCGGTAGAGTATTCTTTTAAAATGTCAATAATAATTGGTAGTTGAACTACTGTAGCTGGTGATTCAAAAAATGTTAACATTGTTTATTTTTACAAAAAATACCAGCAAAATTTGTTCAAATTCGATGTTATCTTCACACATTTGTAAGTGCCATATGCTGTAAGTGATGCTTTTTTATACCGTACCCTGTACATAACGTTTAAACTTTAAAGATGCTTTACCTAAACTTGCCCCAAGTTTTTTCACCAGAGTCTCTCATATGGAATTAAGTTTAACTAATATGCGATGAGAGAAAACTTCCTTGTAAGAAAATTTCACTATTGTGCGATTCTGTGTGGCGGCGCACAAAGTTTTATTGCCAAATTTCATGGGAATTTCGAGATTGGAAAATGTAACCCTCGCATAAATTGAGATGCAGCTATAATTGACTTAACAATACAGTAGATAATTTTGATTGACAATATCGATAAGCATACTACTAAAAGTGTGGTATACTGGTAGCGCAAGGTTGGTGCTTGTTTAAGGTTAAATGCCACTTGAGTTATCTAAACTGAAAAATTGGATTGTGTAACGCAAACCTAGTCAACTCGGTTCAAAGCAACATTCGGTTGGAGGAGGTTGGAATTGTCAACGACCATCATGCTGACGAGACAATTTATTCTCATTGTCCTCACAATGTAATTACTGTTATTACGCCACCATTTCGCGCTTCCAGACTATAGCCGTCATAATTCAATGAAGCTTGTAAGAAATAAAAAATACAGCCATTTCGCTTGTTTTTTCACTTCTTTAATTCTATTTTCAGAGTTGGTGAGCATGAAATAAAAGTGGTTTTCCAACTGTTTTTATAGCTTTCCGCAATGGTTTTTCACTTTTTTTTTTTAAAGGGAATTTCAATTCCCAGAAATGTAGCAAAAAATTGATAGAAATTTGACAATTTCTTTGGTCGCTTTGAGTAGTGAGATTGTCAAGAAACTGGTTTGAATAAGTTGATTTCTATATTTGAAGTGAAATGTAGTCAATTACAGTATTCCGAAATTGGAACATGTTATTATTTCATTTAAAAAGTTGTTTTTTATTTTATTTTGTCATAAATTGTAAATGTACACTATTATTATTATTTTATATAGAGTTTGCTGGTCATGCGTATATGACAAAAATAACATAATTTACTATGAAGTATATTTTTTTTTTTGGTATTACATTGTCAGTGAAGGTCATTTTTGAAAGATAAGAATCAACTCCACCTTGAATGAGATACACAACTTGAATTGAATTTCAAGTGATAGTTATTTTGCTTGTAACACTTATATAAGAAAAAATAAATTAAAGGCTTTCCAGACATCTTTTTTAAAAAAAAAATTTTATGGCAAGCTATTTTTTAATGTTTTTTCTTTAATTTACGGTACTTTGCAAAGTGCACAAAGTCATTTGGACGTGTCGTTAACACTTTATTCAATCAATCACGGTTAATGTGAAACTGTAATGTGTTATGCAACGTACTGATGATTATGCAGAATTTTGTGGGTATTGAAATTTTTATACTCTTCATATATTAGCTTTACTTGTGAGTGAGCTGGAAATTGAACGTATACTGTCGTTTAT
>JAQIWH010007870.1:0-10892 GCA_034695005.1 Cryptops parisi | reverse complement strand
TCAGTAATAATAAAACTAAATTTTTGAAAGATTATCTTCTGTGTAAACAACAAACTGCGATAATAAAACCACTTTGACGGTCGGTCTCGTCTCAGGCAGGTGACTCGAAAATTCATTAATGAGCTTTATTTTTAACATTACCCCGTCTTTTAATAACGGAATTATTACAATACTGATATTGCTATTGAGTCGTTATGGTGTACATTAGGTATTTTCATGTGCGATTTAAAAGGCAACCTCTGCCGAGTCGAGATTTAAGTTCATATTTGCGCGGGAAGCATTTCTTCAAGTTACTAATTTCTATTAAATGAACGTACAGTGCGTACTATATTTTTAAGTACAGTATTAGTAACATGTACTTTATTACTGTATATGTAAAAAAAAAGTTGCAAATAATTATTTAAATAGCTGAAAGCTGAAGACGAGGCTTTTTAAAGCATCCTGGCAATGCTCATTGCAAATAGTCATATACAATATTTATGTACTGTATATGACTATATGCATTGTTTTCCTGAGTTAGTACTGTAATGTATATAAAAGGAGAAACACAATGTATGTTCATGCATATTTATATTGGTGCATATTTTATATTTGCACATTTTGCTGTTTGGTATGCAGGGTGATGATTGATTCTTGATTATTTGTGCTTTTCAAAGCACAATGTGCTGGAAAATTTTGTATCATTTTTATTCTGACTTTAACATTGAGTTAGTAATTAGGCATGTTTTGCGATTTCTGGCATGTAGAGATGAGGAAAAAATGCAACTGCTATCACGCTCAATACCGGTATATGAAGGGCCTAGGGCAATAATTGATAAGCAACATTTTGAAATTGTTTAGGAGAGCTGTTTTTTCTGGTTAGAAACTCCATAGAGTAGGCCTACCATATTGTGTATTGAGTGGGTTTATTTTCCAAAATATTAATACATTGATAATAAAAACAAACATAAATATGACAAATATTGAGCAACAAGTCGATTTTCTATATCATGCTGCCATTTTTTGGAAAATCTAGGAAGTGATAAAGTGACAAGATAGAAACAGTACTGAGAGACAGTTTGATGTAAACATGTCATTTTTGGAAAAAATGTGGCTTATCATTATATTGCTCGGAGCCCTTCATGTAGTACCTGTTATGCTTGCTGATACGCATTTAATACTAGTGTCTACAGTAGTACTACTATTGACAAAGAGCATTGTCATTAAAATCGGCTAACACATTTGAACTGTGTTGACAGCGAGCTGGAAATTATGTCCAGATTTGGTGCTGGGTTGCTTAATGTAGTTTTGACACATGTGAGTTACTACGATGCTCGCTATAATGAACTTTTTTTGTGTAACATTCTGAAACCCAGGGAGGTTAGGGAAGATTTGAGGGAGGGTCTGCATTTTCTCTTATCAGGTTTACAAAAACTTGGTGAAAGATGGTCTTCCTTTCTCATGGTCTTGGCTGGGAAAGGGTTATCGATGGCTGTTGAGTGCCTACAGAAGGAAGAAACATTTTGAGTAATGGCCAGGCTTCGCCATTATTATGGAAGTGTTGAGAGCTTACCACCAGTGCTATAAGATTTTAAGTATAGTTTCGTTTTTTAACATTTCGAGGAAAAAGTTAATTTGGTTTCAGCTAAACATTTATAGTGTGGTTTTTAAAATATTTTAAACATAAAATTGTTTTTGTTGAATGGAATGTTTATTACCCATGTCAGTGATTTTTTTTGGTAGTAGTAATAGATTTGTGTCGGGTCAGATTGTTTGGATATGAACATGATCTCGACACCCATTTCATTATGGCTGATCTTTAGCTTAGTTTTGTTCTACGAAAATGTTGTTGCTATAGTTAGGCCCAAAAATGTGAGAAGATGGCTAAGGAAGGAAGGCATGCAATAAATGCAACGAAAATGTAAAAGAAAGACAGGATGTAAAGCAAAGAGGCGAAAGATTAGGGCGAGTGATGTTCTCCACATGGCGGGCGAAGGCGCTCGGAACACGATTGGGCTTATCATTTGTTAGGTAGATCAGGAGCCACCCAGACGGGGACTGTGAGGCTTACAAGGACAATCCATTGATAGAAAGTGAAATACCCCCTTACTACATTTTATTCTTGCCTCGGTTTTAACCGAGCTGCATTTGAAATTTATTCGACTAAGTCATTAACTCGCATTATGAGACCTGAAAAAAAGTTCATTGATTACAAAGAATATATGATTGTGATTGGGAGGGGGATTTGTTTGAAATTATACAGTAGTTGGTGATTGTTTGTTTAGATGCATTGTATACATTGAATACATGAATATTTTTTAAACGGGCTTAAATCCTGCGAGGCAAATTTTTGGGGAACACGAAGTTGAAAAAACTATCACAAACAACTAAAACTGGAAAACACTTAATCTTCATTTACAGTAGAACCTCCGTATTCGCTGACTCAGCATCCACGGTTTCAGTTATGAGTCATTCCATACCAAATCGAACAAATAAATTAAAAATTGACCTTACATTTTTTGATTTTGATGAAACTTGGTGTAAACCATCGCCACCTCGAGAAAAAAATTCTCCCAAAATTATAGAATTTTAAATCGTATATTTTCTAAGATACTAAGGTTAGAAATTTACATTTATACTAAAATTTAACGTTACCCCTCAAATTGCTCTAACGTTTGTTCAAATTATGTTAGAGCTCTGAAATTTGCATCATTGGAAAGCTAATTAAACTAGCTTTCACGTGATATGCAACAACCTATCTTTTTAATACCAATTTCTAATATGCATGTTAAAACAAAAATATCAATAACTTTAAAATAAATTGTAATTTTAATTTAAATTGTTTGTCAGAATATTTGTGGTGGTGGTGACAACACGTATGCCAAATTTAAATTTGGGTTACAAATCGGTTAAGGAAATACATAGCCAAATGTGACAAATTCATCATTAAAGATTTCTGCTAGGCATTGTTGTCCCCACCCCCAGAGCTTTGACCTTGAAACTGCTGGAGAAAAAAAAATCTGTGCAGCTGAGTCTTTAATGCTGAAAGGTTGAATTTGTCACATTTTGTTATGTATCTCCTTAACCAATTTGTAACCCGAATTGAAATTTGGCGCATGTGTTGCCAACACCCCCACAAATATTCTGACAAAAAATTAAAATAAAATAAAATGTATTCTATACATATTAATCTTTTTATTTTAACATGTTGGAAATTGTTTTTAAAAAGAGTTAATAAATTCTTGCATATCATGTGAAAGCTGGTTTAATTAGCTTTCAAATAATGCAAATTTCAGAACTCGTGCACAATTAGAACAAACGTTAGAGCAGTTTGAATACAGCATAGTAGCGTTAATTTTTGTTTAAATGTAATTTTGTAACCTTAATATCTTAAAAAGCTTAGAAATCTAAAATTTTGGTACGATTTTTTTCTCGAGGTGGCCATGGTGTATACCAAGTTTCATTAAAATAAAAAATTGTAAGGTAAATTCGTTGTCTGACACTCTTATCCGAAGTTGATCAACATCAAGGTCCTATATTTTATGGATAATTCTTACAATTTATAAGTTCTAAGTTGACAACCGTTGAGTATTCTGGTAAAATCTCATGGCTGTCTTTCTGTTTTTTTACGAAAGACAGAAAGACAGATGTTACAGATGAAAAATGGTCTTCAAGCAAAATAAAAGTGATGCTGGCATTTCAGATCTCATTTGTAACATCGTTATACAGTAATTGTATCAGTATTATTATGAAATTCTTAAAATTGCATTGTTCTATTCTATTATCGTTAGGTATGTATGTACAGTACTGTATAGGAAAAGACTTACCAGAATCACATGTAATAGTGTTCGCCACCATCCATGGCTTCAGGTATCCGGGATTCGTGGCTTCTTGTTTCGTCTAATCCTGTTTTCCCTTAATTCTGTTTCGCCTAAGAATAATTGCTTTGACTCACCTGTTTTTTGTTTTTTTGTTTTTTTTTTAAACGGAACCGTTCTATTTCGAGTTTTATATTAAGTGTTTTAGGTTAGGTTAGGTCGACTCAAAAACAGGTGAGTCGAAACAATTATTTTTAAGCGAAACAGGATTAGACGAAACAAGATTAGGCATAACAGGATGCGTCCTCCGGGATTGGCTTGGAACCTATCCCCTGGGGATACTGGGGTTTTACAATGACCTTGTTATCCACATCTTGTGCGATATTATAACTACATAAAAACAAAACAAACGAAACTCTTAACTAGTTTTAACCAGCATCAAGGTTGTTGACCTAAGAACCTTTAAAAAATGCACTAACATCAGTTAACTACAGTATTCAAATTATCTGAATGATGGAGAACAGAAATGATCGCATTATTTCTGACAAAATATGCAGAGATAACACTGGTAATTATATGTTACCCTCAAACCCGAATTCAGTTAAAACCCAGTTAATTCAGTTAAAACTTTGACTAGTGAAATCTAGAATTAAGATTTTAGAACCAACAATTTGAGCTTTTGGCGGCCTTCGGCCGAGTGCCTCAGAAAAAATGGCCGAGATAAGCCATTTTGAAAAAGAATCGATTCACATGTATATAATGATAAGCTATCTTTTTTTAAATTGTTCGGGAGAACATGTCTGGTAAGAAATTATCGAGTACCACTGAGCAACTTAGACGATTTTCTATATATGCTGCCATTTTCTGAATACTCTAAGAAGTGTTTCATTTTCATTTCAAGGTGTTTATTTCCATGTGGTTGAGTATACAGTTACAAAGTAGCATATTACAATGTGTTGCACAAATTGAGGTGATGTAAAGCCACAGTTGAACAAGAAACAAATGCAGTAGTTAAAAAGCAACAAGCTAGAAACAGGCTTACCGAGGAACAGTTTTATATAAAAATGTCATTTTGAAAACTGTGTGGCTTATCTTTATATTGCCTGATGCTCTTCAATTTAACAATTGGATGGCCTTTTGAAAAAATCATCAATGATCTTCGTGGTCACTTTTGGTAATTGCATTGAAAGCCCATGGTCGATATACATTACAATAGGTTCAATCATTTTTTCATAGCACCAATGGTTTTTCCAATATCTAGCTGTGACCAGACTTTTATTGTATTTTTCCAAATCCTTGTAATGTGTATAATTTTTTTTTACCAGTGAAATTCAGTTAGATTCAATTTTAATTTTAATTAATTTTAATAACTCACTGAAATGTATGCAGTAGGCTTATGCATAATTGGATAGATTAACATAAATCTTAAGAATTTAGAACTTACTACAGTATACATAAAATTAACCGGTACCTTTCCAATAACTGGAATCACCTGCCAACTACTATTCGCAAAATCAATTTTACTTGTAATTACACTAAATGCTGTGTGGAATGTTTACAGTTAAAAAAAAATTGTATCACTACATTTTATATCATTGAATCACGTTTTTTTCATAATTATCTCATTCTTATGTATATATTTATTTCCAGTTGGGTGTAAAATTAATAAATTCAAATTCATAAAATGAAAATAATAATAGACAAGAAAGTCTGAGTTGAAACAATAATTTTATTTTTGACATTTATTTTTTGTTTTTAAACAGTGCAAGGATCATCATAAATGAATGATCAAGTGCAAGGATCATCTCTGGACTTTGCATCAATGAAAACTCAGAATACCACTCTAAAGACAATGCAATCATGAGAATTAATGGTGTCAATACCATTATCATCATTGGAACAGTTCAAAAGATAAGCAAAGCAAGATTTGAAAAGTAAGATTTTTTTTTTGCATTAACAAGTTCTAAATGGTGGTGTTACGTGTTAGTTTACTTTGATATAGAATAGACCATTGAAACCTGAGTGATCAGTTGACTTTTTCTCACATTTGTGTGGTCAGTGTTTATTTAATCTGAACAAAATATTGTTTTTCATGAAAACTTCCGATGAACATAAACAATTTTGTACTATATCCTAAGAATATGATGCATGGTGGGAATTGCAACATGTGGATTTTTTTGTCCTTTTTGCAAATAGTGGGTCTTGGGCAATATGGGAGTGAAAAAAAAACAACTGAGTGAGGCACCACCGTGGCGGGTTTATTGAAACAAGGAACTGGGCATGTGCCCAGATTCAGAGTTTGCTTTGGAGTCGGATGCTGTAATCGAGAAACCAGTATAAATATATTATCCCTTTGTCTGTCAGAGGCAGACCTACGCTTGAAGAATGACATGGCAAACAGGGCGTAGCATAGCAGCGTCATGTGATTGAATGGGCAAAATCAGTGGCTAAGGCAGAAAAGCGGTTTATTGAATTCAGCATGCAAATATGTAGTGAAATCACACATTTTGTAAAAGTTAAAGCATTTTGGATGTTTGCTTTTTAAATGCTAACTTGTACGAAAGAGGTGAGCGAACAAATTTTGTGATTCCTATCTCATCTACGTTTAGTCATTTTTTTATATACACATACATACTGTAGATATATATATTTTTTTGCTAGTGAAAGCTTTGCATTCATAGCAGCTGTGATTTATTGGTGTGAATTTCCATCCATTGCGAAATCCGAGATAATGACATGACGTCATGGAACCAACTGTGGGCGGCAGAAAAGAGATTTTTTGGCATTGGGGAAGGAACGAACGGGGCAGTTTGTGTAGTATGGGGAGTGCTGCATAGAGTTGAGTGGGGTGCAAGATGTCGTCGTTGAAGAGAGAGAGAATGAAGGTGGGGGTAGGCTATATCGTGGCTCCCAATTAGGGCTGCTCTCAATTAACACAGCTGAACGGAGAACAAGTTGGGTTTTGTAATGGAAAGGAGAACCTTTTGCACGAGCAGCCACGATTTATGGCGACCATGCTAGATAATCAGCTGTGCCTGGTTTTGTGGCGCCCTGGGTCTAAAATGGGCGAAGTGAAGGGTGGTGACTGATAATAGGCCCCTAGCCAAAATGTTCTGTCTTCATTCAAAAGACAGTGGAACAACGCGTATTTTGATAGCCCAGCAGCTAGCTCGCTCGCTCGCTGATAGTACTTTACAAAGATGCGCTTCTTTAAACGCCCAGGCTGATGTTGATTTATAATTTCAAAACAGAACACATTGGTATATGAACAATGATTGGTCAAAGATATTTATTATTGTGTACGATAATAATTATAATGCACTGAAGTTTAAAGTAAATAGTGGAATGTTATTTTGATTAAGCTAAATTTTGAACCGATCAAGGCAATTCAGCTGTACTATCCAGCTAAGTCGGACCACAGAATCCTACACAATCCAAAAGATAAATACTGTATAGTCTTATAGAAATATTGTATCAATTTTATAAGGTTGGTCTAACTTGGCATAATGGCATATGAGCTTCAAGGCGAAATATACACTACATATGAGAAACTTACTATTAGTATGATAAAGTACACACAGTATACATGTACAGGCATAACAGTTGAAAAGATGTTAGTTTTTCAGGCTGAATTGAAATGAGGTGAATGTACAAAAATCAATTTAAAAATTACATTAATTCAAAATCAACTATCGAGTTTCTTAAATCCACATCGAGTTACGAACGATGCTTAAATTTACATGGGGTCAAAAATTTGTTTAAATGAAATTTGCTTTATCAAACAAAAATTCTGACTATTATTGATGATCATTTCAAACCAAGACTGGCCCATATATTACAATGCAACTGGGAAATTAAATTCTGATCTTTCATTCGTATCTTAATCTAGGTCATTCAGTTATTTGCAATCACTCTTACATAAATCTCCGCATTCTTCGAGTCTGCATAAATCTCCGATTAACTTTATAAGAATTTTGGTTCACTTTGTCTAATTCACTAATTGCCAGTATATGTAGAGCATGCATATATTCACAGTTGGCTTAACTACCCTTTTGACTTTGTATACTGCCGGTGTTTTATTTTTTCCTTTTTGGTGGCCTTAACGTTTACTGCAAATATTTTCACCAAATAGCAAATGTTCTTAAAATTGGCAAATGAGCAGTAATAATACTGTTGTACATAGCACGCTTGCTATCACCTGTCAACGAGTTGAAGTGGACAGGTGAGAAGTGGGTTGACAAAGGAAAGAGAGGGTGAGCATCATCCATACACTAATAACTGGGATTCTTGAAACCCAACAGCAAATATTTTACCTGTGGAGACAGACAGTCGTCGCCAGACATTCAAGTAGTCTACTCTGTCTATCGGACACCGAAGTAATGCGAGCAGTGTTTGTCATTATGGTATTGTGGTACTTGCCTACAAACAGTACACAGTTGACATTCCGTCTTGGAATTGGGCGCATGTAGACGAATATCAGATGAAACCAGTTTACAGCTGAAAATGTCGTATGTTTTCACTCAGTAAAAAAAGTTGAAATTTGAAAACTTCATACTTTCATCAGTGGTTTTGAGTATATGCGACTTAATTTTTTTTTTTTTGATTAGTTGGATTTTTTTATTTCAGAAATTTATTAGAAAGCAAATGACAATACGTACTTGAATCGTCTACGAACTTTATCTTGCTTCACTAGATGACTTAACTTTTTTATGTAAAGAATAATATTTTTCACTTGTAGTCTTAAATAATAACTGGTAGATACATGATAGTAAAGATTATATCAATATAAATTGAATGGGCCTGGTGTAAACGGGTGTTAAGTAACATTTTTACAATTTTGAGGAAAACGCTTTTGAAGATGTGAACTTGCTTTGCTGTCTATGGGTTACTTCACACTTCTTACACAAATACCTTTGCACATTATTGTTGTTTTGCTCAAGATTATGCCTTAGTTCGAGTGTATTGCATCTAATACACTCGAAAGGGCTTCTAGGTCATCTTTGACAAAAATTTTACTTTACATCCTTTTACATCAGGCCCTTCAATGATATTTCGACATGATATAGTATTATGCAAATGTATAAAAGTCTTGTATTGCATATATTTAATATAACAAAAATTGTGCTCGCAGGCATAATTAGCTTTATCAAATACGATTTAATACTTTTTTTTTGGTTACAAATGACGAAGCGACAAAATCTCTATTTTTTCAGTCAAAGAGGGAGTAGCAATTTAGATAATGTTATTTTACTAATATATCAAAGAAGTAGATAGCTCAACTATCTATCTCGTATTTTACCGTGTGTCACTAGTAAGTTGGCAAAAATTCAATAGTTTTTTTTGGTATTGTTTTTTCAATCTCCGTTGATGAACATTCTGTACGTTAGCTTTGATGGAATGGAGTTCACAGTGAAATCATGGGGAAAAAAAGTACAACACGAGTGCTGTATACGTGTATAGCAACGAAAAAAATATCACATCTTAAGAGGTTGGAGTAGTGACGAAATCCGACCATTTTGATACTTGTATTCGTAATCTGTTACTAATATTTCCTTTTATACCCATTAACAAATCTTTCTTGGTTTTCACTGTTTCAAAATTATACTTTCATTATAATGTTTTTGACAAAACATTCGTGCCAATACTACCGACCAGTGTTTGTAACATGAACCTGTTGTTTGCATTGGTACTTTATTTGTACCTGGTAAGAACACTTTGCTGTCTGTGTTACAGTGGAAACATTTTTGTACCTCACATACTAATGTTGATTATAAGTTTATTTGGAATTATATACATTTATAACTTACCACAAAGCGGTACTGCCATGTAATGTAGCCTATTATTAAAGATGTTTCACGCTTGTTTTGAATACATACGTACTCTGTTAATATGTATTTAGCTACACTTGGTTATCCGTGTTTCGGTTAACCGCGGTTTTTCAGTAGCTTATATGTGGTTTGTAAGTTTTTTCTTTCATTTCATAAATTCATTAAAAAAACAAGTACCGGTAGTAAATATCATATTAAAATGAATTGCTCCTCCAGTGTTAATTAATGTCTTACTTTACTAGAACTCCGTAGATAATGACTTCTTGCATTGATGATGACTGTTTGGTAGATAATACGGTAGTGTGCATTGTGATGATTAAAGTTCCTAATATTTGAAAACATTCGATGTGTAAAGTTAATATTTGCATATAATTCCAAGGTTTATTTAAAAGTTATAATAGCTTATTCGGTGCAGATTCAAAGGTTTAAATTTTGTTAGTAAGTGGAGTTTGAGACTTGCCCTTCCTCTGTACTCTGTATTTCTCTATCTCTTTTATTCAAAACGTTTTCCCGGTAGCTCAGCATGTTAGAGCGTCTTGTCGCGAGTACGAGAGGGCACTGGTTCGATCCCAGGCTGAGACAAGGATGTTTTTCAATCCTTGTTTTCTATTCAAAATTGTTTCCTGGTGCCGAGGTTTTTCAGCTGAGGAGGATTGTGCAATGTCTTTTCGAACTTCGAATTTAATTCTAAAAAATTATTAAACAGGGGTGGCAAAGGTTAGCTAGCTGGAACCATCTAACACTCACTCAATGAGAGCCCGGATGAAGGTTAAAGTGAAGTTTATCAGACTTCCCCTTCGTCTGTACCGGTAGCTTAGCGTGTTAAAGCGTCTTGTCGCGAGTACGAGAGGTCCCTGGTTCGATCCCAGGCTGGGACAACAAAAATTTATAAGGATTGACAAGGATTTTTCAACCCTTTAAAAAACGGTATACTGTACTGTGTTAGAACACACAGAATATCCTTATACAGAATCCCCTTATAATTATGTATGGTCTTTATTGCAACTCTGACTTTCCTAATTAAATAGGCTTCATTATGTTGCTTTAATTTCGAACATGTTATATAATTTGAAATACAGTGAATACTTGACATGGAGTATAGCAACTGGAAATGTAATATGATGACTTTCTTCATTATGTTTGTGTATATGGTATATGTTACTTTTTTCAAAGTAAACCGACCGGGTACAAATAGGACATGGCTTATACTTAATGCAGCACCGGTATGTCAAAATAATTACCACCAACGTTTCTGTAGAGTTGGCAT
>JAQIWH010007869.1:0-10893 GCA_034695005.1 Cryptops parisi | reverse complement strand
TTTTTAGTTGGATTGTTTGAAGTAAATGAAAAGACATTCGATTTTGATTATATGGGTTCTTGCTTACAATATAACTTGATATCTACGACGCGCTGTTTAGAATTTCTATTTTTTAAAATCAATTTCAAGGTCAATGAAAATTGCACCATTTGAAAAACCCGCTTCAAGTTGCTATTATCCAAAGCTTATAATTTTCATTATATTCGCTTATTGAGTATAAAATTGGTAAGTCTTGACTGGAACACCCGGTATAAATGTGTGTATGTATGTCTGTATATCTACTGAATGTATGTATGTATACAGGGTGCTTCATCTCAAGTGTATCAGGAAAATATCTTGCTTAGTATTGCAGATACTTCGATTATAGTCATATGGATTATGATCAGAACATCCGGGGGCAATACAGTAGTGCTATTCTAATTGATTTTGAAATTAGTTTTACGGAAAATGCATTGTTACATCGAACACCATGAATCCAAGCTACCAAGTCATAGTTGCCAATTAAATTTGCTTTGTTTTGCAGAATATACCATGTAAATGTACGTTTCGCACTGAGAAATTTCATCAAAAAAATGTAATTTAAAATATTTGAACTGAATTTGCTTTGATTTGCAGAATTTACCATGTAAATGTGCAGTTAGAACGTTGTAGCGACGAGCCCATTTAGTCAAAATCCACTTTTGTCTCATTTATTTCCGACAATGAAACCGAAATAAAAATTGATACAATAATAAAAGAAAAAGGCACCCTGTTCCTAAAACATCTTCTCTGCAAATCGCCAATGCTATTCAGTGGAGTTATTTCAGTTCATAGTTGTTTTGCATCTAAATTCGCATTTAAATAAACAATGCAACAGCTGAAATAACTCCACTGAATAGCATGGGTGATTTGAAGTAAAACTGTTGTAGGAGTAGGGTTTCACTGTTTATTGTTGCATGAATTTTTATTCGTTTGGATTGTGGGAAATAAACGAAACAAAAGTGGATTTTTACTATAAATTGGTCATGGCTACAACTTTCCAAATATGACTTGATACACCTACCGCGCATTGTTTAAAATTTAACAATGAGATTTTCGTAAAAATTAATTTCAAAGTCAATGAAAATTGCACCATTAAAAAAACCCCTGATATGCAAAAAATGTTCATTTAGCACATTTTTGTCACCTCCTTTGTTTTCGTAATATTCGAATGTCTAACGTTACATGTTTATTCAGCAATCCGAGCAAAAAGTTTGGTTGTTGTTGTTGTGATGAGTGTGGTGTAGGTGTATGTGTTATATTTTTATTTCACTTGTGCTTTATTATTTTTTGTGGTGCTCTGTTTTTTGGTTGTATTTTCATATGACCACATAAAGAAGAAACCTCACGTTGTTGCCGCGTTAGAAACCTCGTTGATTAGAGTGAGTGTAACGTGAACTGCTTTCCGAAATCTGTTTGGTTATTGTGAATCCACGTCCATTAGGGTTTTGTTGTTTTGTTTTTTCTTGTATTTTTTTTTGTCTTTTGCGATTGGCTGGGACATATATAATGTATAAATTGGTATGGGGATCACGTGTGGAGGAGAAAACAATACAAATGGTACATAGAGTAAAGTGATTATCGAAGGATGTGGTGGATCGTTGCATTGGATAATTTATCAGTGGAATACATTGGTGGTAACTGTATAATGTAAAAAAATGCAACAAATTTAAAGTAACGTTCTTGAAACTATATACATATACTGTACGGTATTATTTCTTAAGAGCATGTTTCCATATCTTGAACATTTCTATTGTTTCGAATATACCGGGTGGGTCAAAACACTTTCACCAATGTTCAAAAAACGATTTCTCACAAATCATTTATGCATCAATCGAATAATTGAAATTACTCAGAAATTGCATAAGTTTTAATTCGCATAAATCGAAACATGCAGAAATCAAAAATGGATTCATTTATTTTTTTTGCATTATGTATGTACATACCGTATATCTGTATATGATAGTAGGCTATATAAAGAGTATTCTTAAAAAGCGTTTATTTAATGTACTTGTTAAGTTTTTAAATATGTCGTTGACATTTAATATGATTTATTATTTAACATTTTCAATGTGTAACTTTTTATTTTCAGGATATCACTGGATATACAAAACGAGTTCGGTTTCATCATTCCAGAAAAGGTAAGATTTCTCCGTATATAATTAAATTTTTTTAAGGTTGGAATAAACTTTTTTTTTTCGTGTTTCACGTAGATATGATAAAACTTTTAACATACAAAAAAAAAGAAGGTAACGAAATGATTGAATTTTTTTAACGTTTTTTTGGCGTATGGCTAAGAAAATGAGAAAATATGTCCTTATTTTGACCTTATTTTCCTTGGAGCTATTTTAATGTTATAATAAGATAAAGATATTAAGGATATTTGTAAAAAAAAAACAGAAATAGAACAGAAATAAAAACATAGTTTTAATATAAAAGAAAATTAGAATACCAAAAGGTTTGGTAATGTAAAAGAAACATTGGCAATAATAATAATAATAATGATGTGGAAAGACAAATGTCAAAGAAAAAAAACGAAACGAGAAGTTTTCAATTATGGATGTGGGCAATGTTTGATTTTTATATCACGTGAACGGTTTATGATGGTTCACTTTTTTAGATACTAAAAAATGAACCAGCTGGAAAATGAATGAATGAATTTTTGTGAGTTTGTGAGTGGGCGACCTGGGAATTGAACGTATACTGCCATCTACAGGCGATTATGAGAATATACTGTATCGTCAAATACACCAAAAAACGCATAAAACGAGAACCGCTCAAGAACTTCGCAAAAAACATAAGCTGCATGTGAAAAAAAAATTGCATATATGTATATATATATATTATGCGAAATGACAGAAATCAAAAAGTCCAATTACTCTAAACTCACATCAATCAAATATCGAACATACTCAACAAACGCATAAATTTAAATTCGCATTAATCGAAACGTGCAGAAATCAAAATAATGGATTACTCAAAACACCTATATCTGTATAAAACAGTATATAAAGAGTATGCTTAAGAAGCATTTTTAAATGTACTTATTTTAATTATTGTTTCGGTATAATTTTAACGGTTAATAACTTGAAAACAAGTAGAGTATGACGTATCTAAAGTAGCATTCGAATTATTCAAATTGTTCGAAATATCGAACGTTTAAGAAGAAATATAAGAGAACTAAAGAGGGGGGGGGGTCTGTTTTGTTTTTTTGTTTTTTAGGTTTTTTTCTTCGTGTTTTTTTTTTCGAAAAATAAAAACCGTCGTCGACGTAGAAGGAAATTGCTTAAATAAATCGGTTAAAGAATTTAATATGTTTGAACGATGGTTTGTTTTTTTTTTAAAAATTTTATTTCACCTCTCTACTTATTTTCATTTCGAAGAAACGTTAATTTCGTTCCAAAATCGTTTCTTGTGTTTACCGAGTAAAGATATATGCTGGCTAATGTCGAAAATTGATAATTGAGAGCTTGGAATTTTTTTACCACGAAAAATGTGAATTTTTTTTGTATAAGAAACTTAGGTGAAAGAGATATACACACAGTAAGCGAGCTTGCATGAATTTAGGCAAAAAGTTGCCAATATTACTATACAACTATAGTATCCTGCACTTAACGAATTTCAATAATTTTTAACCAATCGATTTTATTAGTTTATAACAACTAATATTGGTTTACATAAACTAATATTGGTTTACAAAAACTAATATTAATTTGCAAATGACAAGCAAGTTTATGAAATAACTCGTTAAAATGTGAAATTCGCTTTTACGGAAACTGGTACTTTTCTGTTAACTGAGAGGACACTTGTGACACTAGTGGTTAAGCATGGAGTTGTTGTTGTTTTTGTTTTTCTTAACTAACTTAAACCGCTGTTTATGTGTATCGTTTAGTTTAATTAAAAAAAGTTTTTTTGTTTTATTTAACTAAAAGTGGGATTTATATCCAAGCGGCCTCTCGGTTGACAGAAAAATACCCGAAAACTTGAAGGTTAAAAATGTGAAATTAGCTGTTTAGTTTTTTTGTATACTAACAGTGTAATTAGTCATAGTTGCATTTCGTGACTTTCCTAGTTAAAGTGCGAAATCCGTCATTTCATGAAATACTTAACCAAAATGTTGAATTCGCTATTTTATAAATTAACTAGTTAAACTGTGAAAGTCCATTCTTATTGAACCTGTGAAACATCTGTGCTTGCAATAAAATTTATAAATTTAAACTGGGATCTATTCTCATATTCTTACATTTTAACTAGGAAAGTCACGAAATGCTACTTTGACTACTTTGGATTGTTTTTAGTACACGAAACAGCGAATTTTCACATTTTAAACTTAGTTTCTGGGTAACTTTTCTGTTGACCGCTTGTGGCGCTTGGATATAGATCCCAGTTTTGGTTAAATAAAACAAACAAAAACTTATTTATTTTATGATTAATGATAAACTAAGTGTAATATTTTTAACCAACTTAAACGGGCATCTATGTAATCCATATATACCGGAAATAAACTGATTAAAACTAAAATTAAAAATTGAAACTAAAACTGAAACTAAAACTGACTACTTGGAACGTGAAATGCGTGTGTCTTGTATCTCACGGTTTCTGTAATTAAAATACGAAATCCGCTATTTCGCAATATATCTCATCAAATTAAAATCCGAAATTTTATACGTTGCCAAGTTAACGTGCAAAATTCTCTATATTATGAAACACCTAGTTAAAATGTAGAAACCTCTAGTTTCATTCGCAAGTTAACGCGAAAGCCGCTATATATACATAAAGTATATATGTGGTTAAAATAACGTGAAATAAATATACACTACCTTCTTGAAATGTGAAAAGAAGGCTTCACGTAAGGATTAGTTAGGATTTCAAACCCGTTAAAGTGTGAAATACTTAACTTGTTCTCTTTAAGTGGAATTCCCAATCTCTAAACTCAACGTAGTTAAACGAAGACAATTTCACACTTTTCACGGGAGAAGATTTTGTTGGTATTTAACACCACAAAAAGATGTCTTGTAAACAACACCTTGATTTTGAAGTTGGTATTTAACACCTTGATGTTGGAGTTCAACACTTCGATAAAGATGTCTTGTAAAAACAACGGATTTTGATTGCAACATGTCACCTTCTTTAGCTCATTAGGTTGACATTTCAGTATATTTTTAGCTCTTCTTTCTATCCTAAACGTCCGTACGAGTCACTGGCTTATGATGATACCTTTTCAGCGACGTGTGGGTTGACTTTAGATTATTTTTTCAATCTCAAAGGTTAAGCGGGAGTACGCGTTATGTTGATTTCTGTGTGGGTAGAAGAAAAATTTCATTACCTTCAGAAAAGTGTACTTTCAGGTACTTCAGAAAAGTGTGCAAGTAGTAGTAGTAGTAGTGGGAGGGAACATTTTGTCATCATCGTCATTTGGTTCATTTATTAGTCAGAGAGAAATGTGTGGGAGATTAATATATGGTCCCCTGTTTGTTTTCCCTCGGTGACGTTAGTTTCATTTTTTGAAGGGTTTCTACGAATGATATTACAGATTGCGTTTGTGTTGTTGTTACAGAGTTATTCTTGTGGGTGTTTAATTTAATTTTTTTTTTTTGGTCAACGCGAAACGTCGAGGGAAGAGTGAGAATGAATGAAGTTTTGGAATCACTAACAACGCGCTGTGTTGAGAAGTGGGCGTGAATAATAAATTGATGAAAACAGCAAAATAAATGGTGTGGAGCTACTTTGTTGTTGTTGTTGTTGATGTCGTCGTTGTTGTTGCGTTTAAATGTTAATAGGACTGAGTCACAAAAGATGTGTTCTCGCTCTTTTTTTTAGAAGCAAACACCTCGTCAACAAAATCGTACAGTAAGCTTACATTAGAATATGTGCTTGTATACTGAAAGCTGGCGTTTTGCGAATTTTGAAATGAACTAAAAACTCCGAATCGCTATTATCCGAAATGTTTAGTTTAACCGAATTTGGTAAAATACGTCATTTTGGTATAAATTATCGGAAAATCATTCACATTATCGATAGTTATGAATATATATTATTTATCAATATATGATACATACTGTAAATACACATCGTTCATTAATTGTTCACGTTTCTTAACTTGTACAATGTGGTTGATTTTTCATACTTTTTAAATTAGTTTCACGTGTAAGTTTGTGAGTGAGCTGGGAATTGAGCGTATACTGCCATCTACAGTCGTTTATGAGAATATACCGTATAGTCCAATGTATTGAAAAACGTATAAAATTGAAAAAAAAACGCGTAAAGTCCGATGTAAATAAAAAAAATCGCACATATAAATGAATAAATAAATCGAAAATTGCAGAAATGAATCAAAAATAAAATTATTCACAACACGCATAAATTGAATATTGAATTACTCAAAAATTTCATAAATTTTAATTCGCATAAATCGAAACATGTAAAATGTTTGTACATACAGTATATTTGTATATGACAGTATATAAAGAATAAGCTTAAAAAACATTTTTAATGCAGGGTGTACACAATAAAATTTTTGATTATCCGAATGTTTGTTCATCCGTTTGTTTGTTTTTGAAATAGGCTTGGTTCTCTCATATTCGGATTATCGAGTTTGAAAGTTAAAGTTTTACCACTCAATGCGAATTTTTTATTTTATGCGGTTTTTTTTTATTAATATTTTACGTGGAAGGTAACCCTCACATAAATCAAGGGTATTCTGTAGTAGGCCGATTTGAGTAGTTCGAAAACAAAATGGTTGTCGCCTCCTTAGTTTATGATGATTATGTTTCATCTCTTACATATCAGTATAGCAGTGAAGCACAGTTATTTTTTGACTTGACGGATACAACTGAGATTAGAACACACCAGAAATTAGTCAATTTTAAAATTACAATAAATAATGACAATATTTGAAAAAAATTGAAAAAAAAAACAACCAGTGTAATTATTAATACTTATAAAAGTTACAAAAAAATACGTAGAAAACATATGAATTATGTACGGAGACTTTGGAACACTCTATACTGTGAAAAAAATACTCTGAGAGTGGATTGACGTAATTTTATAGTAGCACAGGTTTTTGTGAAATTCTTACATTTTACTATTTTACGTTTTAGCTTATACGTAACTATTTTATTTATTTATTTTTAATTTAGTTTTTAAATTAAACTTCTGGGATTACAAATACAACAAAATTATACAAACAAAACATATATTATTTTATTTTAAACTGTTTGCATTGAGAAATGCATTTGCGTCAACGCATTTAAAAGGAATTTTTCGAATTGAAATTGGTAAATTATTTCATATTTATAAAATATTAAAAGGAAATCTATTATTGGTGATATGGGAAGCATTTGGTATTTGTATTTTGTAGAAATATTTCTCTCTTGTTTTATTTACAATGAATGAAGAAAGATGTGATAAAGGGTGATCCACATTTCTAATGTTTAATTTGGCTGAGACGAGGGTAGAGAATAGATTGTTTGATGGTCATTAATTTTCTAGATCTTAAAGAGTTAGAAATAGATTCGTAATGACTTAGGCCGAAGCTACAAAACTACAACAATGTAGTTTGGATAAAATAGGGCAAAAACGTCTGGCACCTTCACATTTAAAATTGAAAGAAATTCTTGTCAACTGTCTAGTTATAAAAGTAAAATGAACAGATTTTGCACAAAAAAATATCTGATAACTTTAGTTGACGAGCCTCAAATTACAGAGTAATTAAAAAATGCAATTATGCCGTTATTTCAAATATTGCGCTAATTTATAAATGCATTTACGTCGTTTTTTCCCAAATATCGGTATATTTTCCATTGTTTTAGAAGTGAATCGAGCGAGTGAAACAACCAGGAAGTTAAACGACAAAAAGAAAGAAATCACACATTTTGTTTCTTTCAGATTTACAATAGTCGCGTTCTATATTTTTGCTCCAGAAAAGTGCAAATTATAGGCAACCCACCGTCTTTATGCTATAGACTCAAACCATTCAACTTTGGCAGTTTTAAGGATTAACGTCTTAAATGTCTTTACGCCGTTTTTCCACCCAACTCCTAACCAACTACAATGGACCCTCGAGATCCGAACGGTTCGAGTTACGAACAACTCGAGATCCGAACAAAACGTCGAGGCAAATCTGGATTGAAATTCGAACAAAACTTGAAATCCGAACAAAACTCAAAATTTGAACAATAAATCAGATGGTCGTTTAAAAAAATAGACAAAACACAAATGACGTTAGACAGGTTTCTCTCCAAAGAAAAATCAAGTGGTCGTAATGTTTTATTTTATTTATTTATTTACAACTGAATTCACTCCAAATGGAGTCATTGGCCATGACAAAACTTAGGTTATGTTAATGAACCACAACCCTCGACTAGTGGTGAATTACACATGGAATAAAGGTAATTCACTTTCCAGTGAACAGTAATATCCCTACTACTATTACAACGTTTTTACAACGATAAGTAAACATTCAACTGTTGAAAATTAAAAATCTACTTGTTTTTTTGTTATCGTTATTTTACCATTATGATCTTTTGAAATAGGCACTTAAAATGTTTTTGATATTAAGTAAATTTTGGGGAGTCTGGAACGGATTAATTCAATTTACATTATTTTTTTTATGGGAAAATTCAACTCGAAACCCGATCAACTCGAGAACCACACAGTGTCATGGAACGGATTGTGTTCGGATCTCGAGGGTCCACTGTATATAATTTACTTTTTACAATTTTATATTATACATGGTTTTTATTTTCTATAATTTTATTTTGAAAATTATATTTTCCGTTTCACAAGATTCCGTTCTGCTTTAACGATTTTAGTTAAAAGTAAAACAGAATGGATTATCTCTTCGGTTTAACTAGTTTCTCGCCATAAAGTAGCGTTGCTCTTGAAAACCCAGTTTTGCGGGGGTGTGTTTTGTAGGTTCGCCTCCTCATCTGTCGTCGACCCGACCACCGGTTCTGACGTCACTCGCTATGGTGCGCATGCGCCTTGGGTCTCCTCCTCCTCTTCCCCTATCCCCCCCCCTTTTCATCCTCCTCCTCCTACTCGTTCTATTAAGTCTTCTTCTTGAGCC
Organism: Cryptops parisi; assembly: GCA_034695005.1. Taxonomy (NCBI): domain Eukaryota; kingdom Metazoa; phylum Arthropoda; class Chilopoda; order Scolopendromorpha; family Cryptopidae; genus Cryptops; species Cryptops parisi. The sequence goes on along the minus strand of JAQIWH010007869.1, from coordinate 1,805 downwards.
CGGCTACGTCGGGGGCGGCTGTAGCGAACGCCGTCCAAGCGTTTTCTTCGTGTCTCACTCTCTCACTCTCGTTCTCTCTCACACGTTTTCTCACACGTCATACAATCTCATCATCTTGGTTTGTCGCCGCCGAAAAAAATTCTTGTTCCGTTTCAACCATCTTCTTGCGTTTGGGCCCTCCCAGGATTACAAAAGTGTTTTCTCGACATCATCGCAATTCGGTGGTTATATATATATGTATGTATAAATATATATATATATACGGTGAGCCTCGTTTTGGTGCGTGTTTGTTCGGACTCTCCCCTTAGATTTTTCGAACGAGAACCGTCCTCGCCAGACAGAAAATATATATAAAAAAGGTAAGGATATTTATTACTATAGCAAAAAATATTTATATATTTTTTCATGTACAATATATATGTTATGTGTAATTATTAGTTTGTTTTTTTATTCGTTATTTTTTTTTCTCTTTTGTATTTATCAATTTAATCGGATGGAATGGAAAGAAACGGGGATGAATTTGGAAGTGCAGGGCGTAAAGATGGGAAATAGGGTTGGGTTTGAGGAACAGGTGTAAGTGATGGAGCGAAGAGATGGTGATGATGAGAGAAATCAGGAAGAAGATGTAAAGAGATGAGAAAAGGGGAAAAGAAAAATTGTGAATCAAGCTACTAAGAGACGATCAATGGGAATGGATTTTTCCCTTTTGACCTTGATAGTGCTTCGTTTCGATTAGGAACAACGTGTGTGTAGATAAAGAACACACTTCTTTTTGGATGTTTAATTTTATTATGTTACACTGCTCACAAAAATTCGAGGATATTTCAAAATGGTATGAAGATTTTGAAATTTTCCCTAATTTTTGTGAGCAGTTTATTTTATATGTTTCTGTTGTATAAGGAATAGTAGTTCTTTTTCGTGATGATGGTGATTCGGAATTTATCAATTACAAGTAATTAAAACAAGTAATAGGGAAAAATTTGGTTTTTTAGTACACCCCTTTTAACCTGGCTTGATACTGTGTTTTTTTGTTTTCAAACTACCAAATTTTAAAAGTATATTCGAAACAAACACGTGGAAAGATATTTTTGTTGATTTGTGTTAAGTGTTTATTCCAATGGATTTACAACAATGAATGATTGTTCATATAAACTGTGTAGTGAACTATATAAGTAATATATGTATTATGTTTATTCATAACAATGCCTGTTTTGGCTTAACAATGCTTGAATTGAAGTATGTGGTTGTGAGCGTCAGCAACACTCTACGAGAAAAACAACATCTTCGCGTGACATATTCTCGAAATCGACACGACATTGATTCGTCAAAATTTAATAGAATTAAAATGTTCCGCAAACTGTGTCTACGTTTCAAATTTCAGCTTTCTGGGATATCGGGAAGTTGATCAAAATAGACCGCAAAGCACACACACACACACACATGCACAGTGTGTGTATATATTACACACACACACAAACAACGGACAAACCAAGTTAAATAAAGGGTTGTAAAAACTGCATTTTGATGACTTTTTTTACAATCTCGTAATTATTGAAACAAACACGTGGATTTATATTCTTGACTGAAATATGTTCAGCGTTTATTTGGATGAATCGGTTTTATACTTTCAAGAATAAATGGCTGCTCACGTGATGAGGTGGCACACTATAAGTAGGTATCATAATAAAGTAATAAACTGTATATAAGAAAAAACATTTACCCTTGTGTACAACAATGATGTGGTGGCTTAAAATAGCTTAAAAATGTAAGTACTGTATATCGTCAGCAAACACTTTTCGAGGAAA
>JAQIWH010007868.1:0-10893 GCA_034695005.1 Cryptops parisi | reverse complement strand
TGATCCACTATCGGAGAATAACGATACCAGAGATGATGTGGACATCACTACAGTAAATGGTAATTCTGCTGAGGTATCCGAGCTTACCAAGAAGGAAGATGAAATTCTAGCGACATTGACGGCCAAATTCAACGAGAGCGTCGCAGCCATTTGGTCAGACGAATTATCCAGGGACAGCCAGGTATCGAATTTGGAAAACATTTGGCGAACTTCACCGTACAGAAACCTTGATAAGAGCGATTGTGCCAGTTCTGCTTTAATGGTACCACAACACCTTCGATCCCTCTTCACCTGCCGCACCGATCCAGCGGTCAACGTCGTGTGGGTCCACTCGAAAATGCTCAAAGAACCTGCCGAAATCATGCCTGGGGAAGGCGAATTTTTAACTGCCGACGGCAAGGTCAGCCCCGAAGGATCCAATGACGAAGCAGCTGAAGAAATATTAATTTCACGCGCAGCTGAGAAGCTGTCCACCAGAGGTCTTTTCAAGAGTACTCTGTGGGAATGGAACGATGGCGAAACATTCATTCAGGGTGGAGTTTACGGATCCGTTCTCCCAGGAAACAATTGGAAAATCAGCAACAGCAATGCACTTTTGGAAAGTGACATTCATCGAAACTCTCCCATAACAGATTCCGACGACAGTCTTTTGGAGTCGGAAGCTGACAGCGAAAAGAATGTGAGTGGAGAGGATGAGATGCAGTACGTCTGGAATATTTTAGGAAGTTTAGGAAGTGCTCTTCAAAAGAATATTTCCCAGGTTGAGGCTGGCGACGTTGAAGCGGACTGTTCCCACATTTCGGAATCATCCGCAAATGAAAGTTCATTTGCAGATGAGGCAGAGATGCTCGACATGTGGAGAAGTGATGCCGGTGAGAAGCCTCTGCAAATTTCACAGCTTGAAGACAAACTAATCGATTTGAAGTCCATCTGGAATTCAATGCATTACGATGTTGAGCCCATTAAGATTAAAGTTCCCACGCCTCATTTTCAACCTCGAGAGAACGAAGTTGCAAATTCCATCATGTGGTCGATGCAGCAGTCGCCTCAGCATGGTCCGTTGTTGACACGCAGTTACGACAGTTACCTGAACAAAATGCTTACCAGCGAGACCAAGGATTCTGATAACGAGGACGGTGCGTTTCGGAGTGAACCGACTCTCTTAACCACCAAGAACTGCACGTTGACGTATCACAAGGGTGAAAGTCGTTTTGTTGAAGTGATACCTTCAGCAAAGACTGATTGGTTGCAGGTACCTTCGCAAAATGTGCAGGCACTGAATTATAAGCATACGGATAGCTGCAACAATGACGACGACGAAGATGACGACGATGAAGACCAAGAGAATTTGCTGACATCGCCCAAGACCCATTTTCGGCCCATTCGTCAAGATTCTTGTGAAAGTGATACGACCGGAAGCAGCGATAATGGCGAGGAGCAAGCCATTGCCAATGTTGGCGCTTCCAACATTGAGCCCGTGTCAAGCGCGAACGAAATAAAACCGACTTTCGATTTGGATACTTTGTATCTTAACTACAAGGATGATGGTGGTGAAAGCTCAGATGAATTGTGCAATTTAGCTCGTGACCTAGATGAATCGAAAGAGAAGTTCTGCCAAACAGAGACGCGTCTCAGCAGTGACGAATACACGCGAGTGCATAGAGCCAACGAGTACGCCGGCAGTGAGCAAGATGACTGCACAGAGATTTTAAACGCGGTCATTAATGTGTTGGACGGAATGCTCGATAGGAAGTTGCCCGGAGACGATAACCTCTTGACGGATCATTCCGATACAAGTTCCAAGAGCATTTCTCCATTATCGCTGAACGACGACGATGAACTCGAAGGCTCGCTCAATGAATTTCGTAAATACCCAACTATCTTGCCAACCGACGAGGCTTCGACTTACGATTTCGAAAACACGCTGTATTACGACGCTAGAAACGTGTGGAGATCTCTTGACGACGTGTACGTGGATCCTGGCATGAACAAATGGAGCACTGCTCAAGAAGAACGTTCGTTCTGGTTCGACGAGCATGTGGGTGTTCCCTGGAACACTGGCCAGAGTACGGAATTGCAGCTTTCGGATGACAGGCAGGAACTCGATGAAATACCAACTCGTGACATAAAACAAAACCCGACCAACATTAACATGAAATCACTACGTGAAGAAATTAAGGATGAGGAAGAGCAATTGTTTGAAGATATTGATAATCAACGAATTTTGCATTTAGAAAACAATTGGGGCTCAAGTAGCCTTGTTAACCTGGCCAATTCTGACAGCAAGAACAAGCCTGATTGGTTGCCAAATGCATTGGCTACTTTGAACATGAACAGTGTAGTAGATGAGATTTGTCCAGAGCTTGAAATGATACATTGTAGGCAGCAGCTATACAGCAGTAGTGACGGAGACGACGGAACCTACGCTGATATAGGTTATGCGGAACATTCCTTAAAATATAAGGTAAGCTACATTCATTTTGAATTAAACCATTCTAAGTAAACTCTTCATTGTGGTACCTTTACAACAATCCCTCGCTATGCATTGTCAATTCATTCTTGGGAACTCGAGCACCCAACCAAAAAAATATGCGAACTGGTAATTGATTTTCGATGAGCATTAAATAGAATCAAGTACTTTTTAGGTTTCAGAAAACTCTTATCAAAATTAAGCGAAATTCTGATAAACATGAAATATAAAATTAAAAACTAGACTATTTACTATATGAAAGTTTTTCAAGTTTGGCACATTTTTTATGAATAAAAATGTACTTGAAGTTTTTTTGGCAAAATTAGTAATTGAATTTAGAAACTTATTTTTTTAAAAAATTAAACGTTTCTTTTTGTGATTGTTGCCATTTATTTTATAAAAACTGTACATGTTTCGTTTTATATTTCTTTGTTATTTCAACTTTGCAATCCTGCTGAGGATGAAGCCTAGTGCTTCGAAACATGTACAGTTTTTATAAAATAAATAATCACAAAAATAAGTTATTTTTTCAAAAAGATGTTTCTAAATTCATTTGTCTATTTATTATATATTTGCCAACATTTTTTGAAAATGCGCAGAAAAACATTCGTGATCGATCAAACAATGAAAACGCACCTCAAACCTAATTATATGCATCTACTCAAAACTAATAATTTACTACAAAAATTATGCTACAACCAACCTTGATAAAAGATTTTAACGTACATGAAATATGCATGGACACACGTGCAGGATAGGAGATCGGGTACATATATTGATACTTTGAGCATTCATTTGGGAGCCAATAAGAGAATTCCAATCAATGAGGACATGCTAACTTGGGAATTTTGCATGCTATAATGTCATTGGGTGGGTCTGAGTCGATGAGAAATAGGTTGGCAGACTTACATCGGCGAATTATTATAGTAGATGTGTATAATTTCAAGCATAAGGAATACAAATATTTATGTATAGTTAAAAAATACACCAAGTTAATGCAGACCCAGCTACAATGTACTACAGTGCAAAAAGGTTAAGCACATAACATCAAATTTTTTTAATGTACATCTGTCATTTGGCATAAAATGAAAAGTATATTTTAGAAATTGCCAATCTGTGCAAAGAGGATCTGACACTGTTTTTTTGGTGTGGCAAGTCATGGGCACGTAGAGCAATTTGTGGACAACTGTGACGTTGGCTCCTTGCCAACAAATTTTTATTGGTTGGGGAATAAGCTTACATCACAGTTCACAACAAATTTCCTGAGTTGTCATACCTAAAATTGTGCAACTCTTTCATGTGACTGGAGGCCTTTAAGATTGATAACATTGTTTTACTGTATTTTTATCCATAATTAAATAGATAAGCAGTTTGTTAAGTCGTCATCTTATGTCATGGGTGTTTTAATAGGAAAGTACTCCATTGAATGTTTTTATGTATTTTCAAAATACTTGAGGGTGAGGAAATGAAGTTACAATGATCACTTAGTTTTTATGCATAATTGCATTCATTTTGTGTCTATCTTGCAAATAATATATTTTTATCCATTTTGTGTTTCTTCACACTTTGAAAAAGTTATGAAGAAACATAATGGCCCTGTTCGCTTTGTACTCTTTTAGTGCGAAGACTACCCAAAAACAGTCGATAACTTCTGTAACTTACATAAATTCTATACATGTTATCGGTTGCCTTTGGGCAGTTTTTATGTTAAAAACGTACAAAGTTAATGGTTAAATATAATTAGTATGCGAATTTTATTGTTAAAGCAGACAACTTGGTGACCCTTTAATTCACTTGGAATTTCTTGTTGGCATTCACTTGGTCTAGTGACAAGCTTATCGCCTTCATCGTTTAATGCAAATGCGTGAAGTTTCAGAATACATGTACAGTTGTGCCAAGTTCTTGCAGTATTGTAACGAAGAATGACAATAAACAAATGTCTGCTCTTTCGTCATCTGGTCCTAGCCTAACATTGTTGAATTAAATTGATGGTTGGAGTGAGCGGTTACATATATTTCATAGCACTAATGCTACAATAAGGTTGAAGTACGAGATGAAGATTTAATACCGTGTGTAAATAGGTTTTGTTTCACCCTATTGTTTTCTTGAAACACTTATTTTGTTTATGTAGGATGTTGGAGCATTTGAAAAGAAGCTGCCTATAATGCCGACAAACAAAGTTTTATATTCAGAAGATCTGGAAGAAGAGTGGAGGAGAAACGGGAGGCTTTCTGATTTACCAGGACAAATACCAAAGATAATAAAATATAAGAGTAAGTAAATTTATGGTGGTGTTAGTCAATTTGTTATATGATTTGTTACATAACACATTAGAGAAACCGATATTGTGACGTCAGTCCATACCACTTTTAACTATTTTATTAAGAATTGTGAGAATCTATACTATAAAACTGGTCGATTAGTTTTTGCGGTTTAATAAAGCTTCTAAACTGCTGGACCGATTGGAACCAAACTCGGAAGGGATAATCCCCTATGTCCGGGGGTGAAAATGTTCAGGTTTTTATCTCCCCCCCCCCCTATTCCCAATATTGGGCGGTTGGGCTAAACAACACATTCAACAACTTATATAGAAGGCATTTTTTAGGTGGAGTGGTCCAGTGGTTAGAGCATGGCGTACATAAGCTGAAGGTAGCGAGTTCGATTTCCGATGAGGGAACGTTTATTTTCTTAGTATTTCTATGTTGTTTCAATTTATCTATTTAATTAATAAGTCAACATACATTGTTTATTTATTTATTATTTATTTTTTAGAATTTTTTTTTTGGGGTTACAGCTAGTCATAAGTTATTCCTTGTAGTCAATATTGCATGTTATCCATGGTTTTATTAGTAGCTTAAAAATTTTAACTTTTGCTTGTATAATTTTTGGTTTTCCAAAATGTTGAAGGGGACCCTCCCCCCTCAAGGTTTTACGCCTATGCATGCAAGTGCAGGTTTTCTTTGGGTTCTCTCGCTTCTTCCTGCTTCATAAAATCTTATTCCATCTTTATTCTCACCTCATCATTCCTGTACTTTTCGATTTAATAAAAATCTGAGGGCTAAATGACAGCCGTATGGCTAGTCACTGCCCTTGTGAAAGACCAAGTACCTGCCTGTGATTTCATGAGTACTGGTGAAGACTAGTTTAGTTAACGGAAAGGAGGGTTTTTTTTGTGAGTTGTGATATATGACAATATATAAAGCGTGTTCTTAAATCACTTTTTAATGTATTTATCCAGAAATTGCCCCCCAGAAGCGGCCATGCAGCTTTTACTTGGAGGGGAATTGCAGACGTAGCGACTGCAAGTTCTCCCATGATTTGGCCAGTATCACCTGCCGTTTCTGGGAAGAAGGTTCCTGCTTTAAGGGCATTACATGCCCATTTCTGCATGGTTATCACAGGTATACATGAAGTTTTTGTTTTTTTTATCAGCAAAATTGTAATAAAAAATCAATGATTGATGTGATTGTTTGGGTTTTTGACAGTGAGCAGAATAAAGAAAATTCTGGTCATAAATCTGAATTCAAATTGGAACTGGAATCGGAAACCCACTTCCCTTCTCTCTCAAAACCAAGAATGCATTCTCGGAAACAGGTAATTGGAACAACAACAATCCCTCGATTATTAGATTGTAGGAAACAAAGTCAAAGAAACAAAAGTACAAGAATATGGAGGAAAAAAGATGTCAAAAAAACAATTTTGGAATTCTTTTCCTTTTATTTATTTTGGACCTCTTTGTTTTGGACTTTTATTTCTTTGACTTTGTTTCCTACAATCGATTTTTAGGCTGTTTTTTCAGCAATTTTTAATATAACAATTTTTATTTTGTGCTGAATTGCTGTTACATTCTTAAAAATCTTCGATTTTATTCTGTGTTAAACTATCTGCATTGAAAATGTACGTTTTGGGTTTGCATTTTGTTTTACATTTATCTCATTACTTTTTTAAGGAACTGTGCCATTCAAGCTCTAGTGATTCTACTCCGATGGCTCCAAACAAACGGCGGCGAAAACGAAGTGCTCTAAAACAGCGACTCTCCTCGCCTCATGGACAGCCGCAGTCGCTTGCCAAGAGTGCCAAGGGTCAATTGTTACCGAAAGAGCCAAGGGGTGGTAGAATGAACCAAGGTGGTTCATCGAGCGAAGATGACACTGTTGATATATGATGGACCGAATCTAGCTGTTCCAATTGGTGTGTTGATCTGTTTGATGGTACTTAAGGAGGAAACGAAGAGAACCAGCAGGAAAAAATAGAAAAAAGGTGATAAAACATAGGGGGAAAAAACCAACCATTTTATTACAGATTTTTGCATGGCATTGATTTCTTGACACGATGCTTACAACAATGTAAAAAAAAAAAATTTACAAAAAAGGAAAAAAAAAATAAGAAAAAAAGTTAAGTTTGCAGCCAACGCTTTCAGCCTAGTTCTCTGCTTAGTATCTTTAAAATGCAACAATATACAAGTAATGGTTTTTCTTACGGAAATGCCACTAAAAAAATTTATTCCTAAATTTTGTAGCACTTAGCTTTATCACAAGCCGGTTATTTATTTGACTATCGCTGCTTGCTTTATTATGATTAGTTTCTCATCTTTTTTAAGTACTAATCGAAACACTAACCATTCAAACCAGTATACTCTCTATCCTTTCCTGTTCAGAAGCAGTTCTTCTAGGAAGAAATAATTAAACTATTGATTCAGAATTATTCTTCCGCAAGGGTATTTTAGAAATGTTTTTTTTTTTAAGAAAAAAAAAACAATGGTGAGATTCTTTTCATCCTCTTAACTGTCATGTAAATTTGAAAAGCAATAGTTTTAAGAGCTCAACTCATTCTCTGTTTCTTCATTAATAACGTCTTCTGTGTCAACTCAGCATTACAATCTGTAGTTGAAGCACACCTCAATATATAATAACGAGAGAGAGAGAGAGAGAAAGAAAGATTTTATGGTCTTTTTTTCGGTGAGGCGTACGTACGTAGGTGGAAATGATTTTTTCAAGTCATGAAAAAAAAATATATATATATGAACCCTCATGTTCCCTAGTCATAAATTACAAAATGCAAAAAAAAAAAATTATTTAAGGAACAATATTGTTTATATATCTTCTGCATGTGAAGGGTGGATGCATGAGAAAATTTGTGATTGTGAGATGTGGTATTACAACATGAAGAGAGGTTATTTTTAGTTCTCCCCTGTACAAATTCTTTATTTTATTTTTATTATTATTATTATTATTAATTTTTTTTTTTTTGTTGTGAAGATTTTGTTTTTATTTGGCAAATTTTTCGTTTTTAACATCCCGGTACACGCTTAAGGCAGGTCAACGGCCTCTCCTTTGGTTCTCTTGTCATTGGGTTTAACACTGTTTCAGGGGTCATGTCCAGTGTTGCCTGATTGAGTTCGCTTATTTACACTTTTTAGTTCGAGAGGTTCTTTAACAACATGGATATATATTTAAAAAAAAGTTAGTCAAAATATTTCCTACACTGGTTTGACTTTTTTCGTTGCTGCCTCAGCTTGAGAATTAACAGCTCGATGATGGTTGCAATGGCCAAGATTGACGTCCACGTTTGCGTTACTAAAGGAAGAGCCCACAAAAAATAGTTTTCTTTGGAAATAGTAGCAGTTTGTAATCATTTATAATTTTTTTCTGGTATGCTTGCACACATCTATTTAGCACCGTAAGCAAGTTTTAGACCGTATCTTTTTTTTTTTATGTGAACTTTTATTGCAGTCAACGCTTGTATAAAACAGGGTAGCAAGTGATCCGATTTCCTTTTTTGTAGACAAATGCAGGACGCGCTGGTTTTGGCCAATGGAACTTGTTCGCTGAACATGTTTAAACATGACCCCAAGTTCTCTCAGAAATTTAAAACAAAAGCATTTGCTACACAGCATTGTGAATGGCATGTGTGCGAGAGACGTATGTTTGTGTGGTTGCCCATGTGAGAAAGAAAAGTTGCGTCCAGTCGTTCCTTTATCGTGTTTTTTCCCCCTCGACCGTGTTTTGAAAGATCTGTAGGGTTGTTTCGAGTCAGCAACTGTAACAAGAACAAAATTTTATATTTGTATTTACTTGTCTATACAATGTTGGATATTTATTGCGAGTAATTTTTTTCTTCTCGTCGACATGGGTATTTCGTTGCAGCTCAACTTTTTCTTTAAAATGCTGCAAGAGTTGTTTATTTTTTTTTTTTAAGGTTTTTTTTTCTTGACCATCAGCGGTTGTCTAGTACATAAAAGAAAGAATTTTTGTTTTGTTTTCTTCTTTTTTACTATTGGAGGCAAATGTACTCTTTTGCTCCAAATTTGATTACCGATGAAATGTTTTCGTTGGCGACGGGCGGGATCATTTTTATGATGAAAGCAAGAAACGTAGACTTCGATATTAATTTTAGTTGCAACTTTTGCTGCGACGATTTTCGATTTATTCTTATCACTGATTGCCAAAAACATTTTTTTTTCTGTTAACCGATAACGTGATTTTTTTTTTTTTAGAGCAGATCTCAGTTTGTTTTGATCTTGTTTTTTTTTTTTTTTCTTTTTTTTTTTGGCTTCAGATTGATTTGGTTGGAAAAGAAAATATGAAAATTTTGTTTATTGTGTCATTCTATACGAATTTTTTTGTTCAATAGCACATTACCATGTAATTGCTGATTTCTTATTTTTGAGTAATTTTTTTTCCGGCTAGAAGTATATTTTTGTTCTTCGTTAATTGTGAATGAATGAGATGGCATGAATGATTGTACGATTTTCAACAGTAGCGAGAAAAAAAAATTGTGTGTGATACGTCCCTATATAACTAACTGCTTGTCAGGCCATCATTAATGAAGTTTGTTCACCCAAAATGCATTGAATGAACCAGATCACAAACATTACAATTTGTTTTCAAGTCTATAGCGTACAAATTACTTGTACTGTATATGGCAAAAAAAAAAACAAAAAACAGTGGAAGCCATTATTCATTCAAATGTTAAACAATCTAGTGGGTTTTTTTGTTTGTTTTTTTTTTGTTCTATTTGGATCAATTATTTGGTTGTAACGGATGATACCTTTACAAAAAAAAAAGTTACGCTAAATAACATCCATAGAATGCATGATGATGGTAAAAAAAATTAGAACAGTCGAGCGACGCTCGGACTGTTGTGCATAATGAAGGATAAATAAGAGGTTTTATATCTGGCTGTGGATTACAAGAGATGGATCATATTCAAATTGTGATAAACGTTGTCGGAGGTAGTGAAGCTTGCTTTTTTTTTTTTTTTTAATTTTTTTTTTTTTTTTTTTTTTTAGTGGAAGACATTTCTTTGTCTCTCATTTTTATTGGTCTTTATTCGTCTTGCTAAGTGATCCCCTTCTGAAGGGTGGAATACAATTTTTTTTCCTCCACATTTTTAATGAAATTGATTAAGGCAAAATATTTGCTTTCAAAGTGTCAAGAACAGTTAGCGATTTTGTTGTTTAAGTATTTCAAAAGTCATAAAAAGCTTCACTATCTTGAATGTATTAGTTTGTTATATCGCAAGGAGACTGTCTCCTTGCTATCTGACTCGTTCATCTTTGAAAATTATAAGAGTTGTATTTTGAAATGGAAAACGAAATTATTTATTAAAATGAGAGGACTTAGAGAAATGATTTGTGGATTGTGCTGTATGTAATTTATTTTGCGCATGAAATGTGGCAGAATTTGGCTCTTGAACAAGGAAATGAAATTGCTTGGTTTATTTGCATAGAAATTAGGTCACGTAACTTGAGAATTTGATGAAATGGTTTTGATTTTTGTATTGACGTTTATTTTCAAAATTTTGTATTCATATTTTCTCAACAATTGCGTGTTCTAGTTTCTCCTAGTAAAGTAAAAAGCCTGTCAATTGACGGGCACCTGGTGACGACATTGAAAATCCGTTTAAATTTTGTGGACTTAAATTTATTTGAATTTGAATTGGTGCTGGTGGACAGACTTACATTAGTAAATTGTTATTTTGTTACACTACACTTGTGCTACACTCCGGTGGATTAGCACCTTAATATATCATCGAGATCGTTTGGTTGAAAATTCGTGAAAAACTTATCCATCACAACATCCTGTAGTTATTTTGTAAAATCTTCCAAATGTAACATTCCAGTTTCGATTTGACCTGAATCGATGGAACTAATTATTTTGGTAGAAATTCTGATTTTAACTGAAAACTCTATGCTTCTTAAGGAGTATCCTTATGGCCGTAACAAACTATGTGATCGAAATATCATCGGAGTGCGACAGAAATGTCAGGAACGTCCTCTCGCCAATGAGCGTGGGCGACACAAAATTTAGACAAAAGAAAACTATTTTGTCGCCCGTGCTTATTGGCGAGGGAGTGTTCATCCTAACATTTCTATTGCACTCTGCTGATATTCTGATCACATAGTTTGCTAACGGCCAGTT
>JAQIWH010007867.1:0-10895 GCA_034695005.1 Cryptops parisi | reverse complement strand
AGATGTTTTAGCTGTAAAGACTTAGCTGTAACGTTTTTAGACGTAGATGTTTTAGCTGTAGATGTTTTAGCTGTAAAAACGTGGAACCGTTAAATTGTAAGTTGATCAGTACTGATTTTGAATTTTTATCTCAATAGACTCGAATCAAAGCTCAATTTGTATCCCGTGCAGCCAATTGCATCTCTTTGGCTCTTGATCCCGATTCCAATCTGTTATACAGTAGTTGTAGTAATGGTAATGTTGAAGTGTGGGATTTGCGTAGTGAGCAGTTAGCTAGGTAGAATTGTTGGTAAAATTTCATCTTCGATGAGTCAAAATATTAATTCAATGCACTGATGTTGAAATTAATAGTCGATTTATAGGGCACGCATATAAAGTTATTGCCATTGACATTTCACCCGATGGCAACAGGCTGTTTAGTGGGGGACTGGATGGAAAAGTTTGCTTTTGGGATTTGCGTCAAGGAAATGGAACTGTTGAACACATGTTTCTCACTGGGATTTGCACTCTTGCTTACTGTAAGTTTCAAAATGAAGAATGGTTGGCTATTGGGTAAGTTGTTTTTTTTTCTTTTTGTAACCGTTCAAAATTAATCATCATTTGGAAGAGTTGTTATTGTTTATTTCAGTTCAGTTTAAATTGTTTATATCAACGTAGAAAATTAGATAATGATACAAAGGATATATATTCAGATTCAAAAAGAGTTACAAGATCTACGCAGAAATTGGCAGTCAAACGGCAGGCCTATTACATAACCGCAATTGCTTTGTCTTTAGAACGGAACGTGGAACTATGGAAATTGTGAATTGTAATTACAACACCCTCACATACCAAATTCCTATGCACGGAAGCTCAGTCCTCTCCGTCAAATTTTCTCCGTGTGGAAGATGGTATGTTAGTACTGGACATGATAAAGTTGTGAACGGTTGGAAAACACCTGTTGGTGACTCCCCTCTGTTTTGGGTAAGATTTTGGCGGCTGGTACAAGTTGTGAACACTATTGAACATTTTTAGAACAAACCTTGAATTTTGATGGCTGATACAACAAGTCGTGTACATTATTTAAAATCTTAAATATTTGTGTTGGCATTTTTTTCCAGCTAAAAGAATCATCTTCTGTTTTGAGCTGTGACATTTCTGATGATGGTGAAAAGCTTGCAACAGGATCAGAAAGTAAAGCCTACATCTACGACGTTGTTTATTGATTGCATAATTACCGTCTGGATCCGATCAGTATACGAAGCATGAAGTGAGCAACAAGTTGGTTGTATAAAATGAACTACACTACTGGTAGCTTATTTTGTGTGGTGAATTGTAGTTATGAGAAGTTATGTATGATTGACAGTGTAAAATAATGCGAGATTTAGCCATTTAAAAACTATTTTAAATGCTATGCCAGTGTACATGTAGGTGTACACCGTAGTGTACAACCGATATCGTGTAAGGAAATTCTAACTTTTGTACAAATTTTATAATAACAAATTATTTAACATTTGCATATTTCAATTGTTTGTACATATTAGCTAACACACATGTTAGTTTTATTAATGATACAGCAGGAATTAAAAATTTCGTTATAATTTCACTAATATTACAATTTCTGGAAAGCTATGCATTTTTCACATAGCTTTTGCATGTAGTTGTTGCATGATCTTTTTTCATTACACACAAAAGGTTGACAACTACACTTAGATCCTTGTCAATTTAACTGGCTAATATGGAAATTAGAATCGTTGAAAAAAAAAATTCATAGGTTTATGGTGGGACAAAATTAGTGAGTCTAAACAATAAAATCATAAAATAATTGTTTGTTGTATTGAATCTGGTATAATCAGTGTATATGAACTCATTTTGCTTTGGTTTATTTTGTTGAAATCTTGCTACGTTTAGTAATATTTGAAAAACACATACGATACTGGAAGTTGCCACCAGTTATGAAAACACGTGGTTGTGATATATGATTAAATTTCAAAGAAAAACATGGGTAATGTTGGGTATTGTTTGAAAGATCTTTTAAAAAGAAACAACTTTCTTAGGAAACATCTTTTACCATTAAGGAGATATTTGACATAAAACAAACGAAATGGAGACACAAGGTTTTGCACTGAGTTTAATTGAAAGTGTCCGTCTGTGTCGAAGAATTTGAATTTATTACTTCAACATGTTAAAAACGTTTGCATAACTAATCTACCTGGTCCATCTGACTTTTCAATAAATAAATAAATGAATAATCACTAATAATGAATAACATTGGAATCAACCTGGACTGGTGTATTTCATCTGTCAAATTGATGACGCTTGGATGAAGGATCCAGTTTAAGCTAGATAAAACAAACATTTAATTTTATGATTAGGTTTACTCACGGGTCGTTAATGTGAACGTTTTTGGAATGTCTATCAACGTGAAAAAGGCTTGCGACGTTTGTATGAAACTCCCAGGTATTCAACACAAGAAGATTTTAATCAAAAAAACAAAATGGAAAACTTTATTCACTATAGCATAAGTAAAGATGGAGACGTGTTACAAAGTTTCCCTGGACAAAGAACATGGAAAATCGCTGTTAAAGCTGTGTAAGAACAGTATCGGGTTTGCATTCAAGAAGTTATTGTTGAATGTTATCTCAGCTGAGAAGAGGTGTGAGACATCAGAATGTTGTTGAAAAAATCATTCGGTGAAGACTGGCAGTCCCAACTACATTTGTCGTGGTACGATGACGTACTCAACACATCAATAGTCAAATGTTCGCCCACATGAAAATGATTGATGATGGGCAATCCGATGGTCAATGTCTCTGTACTGATAAAAATATTGGTCTACAGGTATGTGAGTATTTGTTTTTTTACGAGGGCACCGACTTGTCATACAGATGTGTCATTTGACCCTCAGACTTTATTAAATCAAAAAGTGCAGAAAAGATGATAAAGATGGAAGAGAATTTTATGAAACAAGTATTGTATGCATATTTAATGAAACCAATGTCAATAAATGAAAAATATACAAGCAAACGTTGTATGCTATTATACGTAACATGTTTGTCTACAAGTATTTTAGCTCAATTACAATGCAGTGAGAATACCGGTACGTAGGAGTTTTTGCCAAGTTCCATAAAGCCACATAGGGAAATGGTTAGTAATACTATCATAAAATTTTCCTACGTGCAACGTTCCCGCGAATTCGTTTTTGCTTTCGTCTGAAAACTTTGTCATTTGTGACATGTTGTGTTTTGCACGATTGCTCCTCATTTGAAGTTAATAATACAGATGTCAAGTCAGTAAGATTGTCAATTATTTTTGCAGCTTTCCTGTTATAGCCAGGTCCAGCCTGATGTTGCTATTTGCTTGTACTTAATTATAAGTTTATTGTGCAGGTTAGATAAGGGAACACAAAGAAACGTAATAAACGTATGATAATGTTTTGTTTTCCCAATCTAACCTGCACAATAAACCCATTATTAAGTACAAGCAAATAGCAACATCAGACTGGGCCTGGCTATAACAGGAAAGTGCCATTATTTTTTGCGTATGTTTACTACTTTCGAAACCACAGAAAACGTGCAGTGTGAAATAGAGAATGAATCTTTTATTAAGGTACTTTTTTAACGATAAAGCCGCTCGTGGCGCTTGAATATAGGTTCTATTTTAGCTTAGATGAAACAAAGAAAAACGTTCTATATTTTTATTAAAATTTTTTATTTAACCTAGTATCTGTACCCATAGACATTAGTTTAGGTAGTTGAAAACAACAACCACCTCATACCTATTTCAAAAGTTCATGTTTTTCTTTAAATTTCCATGATTTTAAATTTCTGAGTTCTTCCCGAAAATATCTGAACACTCTCCGAAAACATTGCTGGCTACAGGCCTGATCCTAATGCCTGGGAGATGCAAAGTTGTTTTCTGAGGGGGCCTCAGCGGTTATTTCTCGTTGTAATTATAAATTATTGAGTTAAACTTATATTCCGAAGCATCCATTTTAAAGTTTTCTACACTCTATTAAAAATAAATTTTATGCAAATTGTTTAAACTCTCAAAAGATTGGGGAACGCTGAAATAACCAGTTAGATCAGTAGCATAATTTCGAGTTCTATGTTAAAAAAAATACCGAGTTAAAGTGGAACGAAGAAAATTAATGGTAGCAAAATTTGCAATTAACTGTCAATTATCAACGTGCCTAAGGTTTGGTAAGAATACATTTATGGTTACAACACCTAGTTCTAAGAAAATCAGCACAAAGTGCCACTATTGTTCTTTTACTGTATTAATATTTAGCTACATTATTAGTAGGTCTGGTTCAAAGTTGGGCACCATTCCGTTAATCATTAATTAACAAGTTTAACAAAGTAGTTAACGATTCAACTTTTACGTTAACTTCGAAAATTGTTAACGGACTCATTAACTTTCGTTACATTTTGCGTTAACCCAAATCCGTTAACTCAAATAAGCCATTTTGTTGAATCTCCGCCAGCAATACTGATCGCTCCCACCAGTCCGTCAGTCAAAATGCGTGTAAAGTTCGGGTTTATTACAAGCACCATACATTGATATATGCAGGATGAGAAATACTGTAATTGTCTTTTCAGCTGTTCGGTTGTTGATTCTATAGTTCGTTGTTTGCTTTTCTGCACAGTTTTACTAAAATATTGGGAAGCCAACAATATCTTCTCCTAAAGTTACGGGACATTCTTATCAAACTTTTAATAATATTGTTGTTTTTCTAGAAAATATCTCATTTGTTAGTCACAAGAATGTCGTCGAAAAAAAAATGACGGTCGAATTCGGGACAAATTAACGTCCAGATAAATTCGGGACGATTAATATTTTTAATCAGCCTATATCAAATATATTAAAAAAAAAAAGTCAAAAGTAAAGACTGTCTTAGAAAAATCAGAACGACTGGTCATCTTATGTAACAGAACTGTCGTGATCCCATTTTCTATAAGAATGTGATTAAAAATTTTTAGCAAATTGAAAAATAAGCAGCGCATATAGAGAGATCTCTAGTTGGAGGGGGGGGAGGGGAGGATTTTCACATACCATACAAAAAATTATCTATACAAAATTAACAAATACATTTTTATCGTTATACATATTATAAATATAAGCGCTTTATAATACAGTATATGTATGTACAGTATATTAAAATAAAATAAGATCTAATTTTCGATTAAAATTTGAAAAAATTATCGAATTCTGATTTTAATCGGAAAATTATTTCATGTCTGGTCATATTAACCAGGTAGCTTGGGGACATAACCCCCTCCCCCAATAACCACTCCCCTGTATACGTAGATTGTTCTTGTACGTATAATGTACATTGTAAAAAATTCCAATATAATTTTTTTTTAATTTTGACTTACAAACAAAAATTTGTTCGGTTAAAATTATTTTGTATATTTAAAATTATTGTCTAACACCGAAAATTCATTTAAACACAAAACACCTTTTATTTTGTATCAATTCTTATAATGACTCATCTCGTAACATTTTGTAACATACTGTATGAAAAGTTCTACGCTCATGAAGGGTTAAGTAATTCATAGACTCGAAAAATCTAAATTTATATAAAAAAAGGCGTTTAAAGCATAAAATCATTTTTTGAAGTGATTTTATACTTTTAGCCTATTAAAGCAACAAAAAACAACTGTTGTTTCAGCCTACAACTTCTAGGGTTCTAGTTCTAAAGCTCTCAAGAAAAATGTTTTGTACAATTTCATAAAATTTTAAGTCGGTTTGGATAATTTAATTTCAAAACCAAAAAGAAACTAATTTTTACGTAAACCGATTAACGAATTCGTTAATTTCCTTTACATTGTTAACGAATTGACGGATTTATGATTAACGAAGTTAACTTTTTGATTAACGATCAGCGAAGATAAGTTTCTCAACAACTGTTCTCACTTCTGGTTTTATTAATTAGTACAGTATTTTAGGACATTTTTGTGTATGATTTTATTACGATTTTAAGTGTTTATTCCTAACTGCATCAACCACCACCACAAGTGTAAAATCAAAATTTATTGAAAATTGCGGTTTTTTGTAGTAATTATACTGCTATTGGATCGGTTTTACGTGTGCACTAACATTCGATAAGCATACTCATGTTTTAATAGGATGAGAACAAGCCCAGTTATGGGTTCGAGTCTTAACTCTCGAAGTTCGACTACTTCTTCTGATGATGATGCGTATGTAATGTAACTCGAATACAGATTTTTCAAATTGAAGTTATGAGATGTTGATCGATGATATATTCTTAGTGAATTGATTCGCAACCTAAATAGAAGGATGTATCGGATACCAAATCCAGCCAACATTTCGCCACCATTTCCACGATATACTGCCTTGGATAAAAAACTTAACCATGAAGGAGTTGTTTCTGCCGTTATTCTAAGCAAACCTACAAAATATTTATACACAGGAGGGAAGGTATTTACAACGTTTTTATTAGTTAGAATTTTTTAAAAACATATTGTGCTTATGTAATAATCCATAGCTAGTGATATCTATGGGTATGAATACCAATTTTAAGTTAAAAAAAATAATCTTTTTTTTATAATCATAAAATTAATACATTTGAAGTGTTTCGGGCAATATAATGATAAGTCGTATTTTTGAAATTGTTCAGAGAACCGTTTTTCTGGTGAGAAACTCCATAATGTACCACACTGAGCAACAAGGTGATTCTGCTGCTATTTTCTTCTAAAAAATTCTGGAAGTGGTGAAGTAAAAAAACTAGAAACTGTACTCATGAGACAGTTTGATGTAAATATGTTATTTTTTAGAAAAAGTGTGGATTATCTATCGCCAAAACTCTTCATTGTTTTTTTTAACTAACCTAAACTATAGACAGGTAGCTCCTCCGTACTGATAGCTGTGGATTAATACGCAAGCACCAAATATTTCTAAAACCTGAGTAATGTATCTTTATGCTTGTGAACTTTTCATATGTTGAAAAACTACCATTAGTGCATGTATCCACTTTGTAACATCATTAGAATCTTAATTAAGCCTAAATATTGGTTTATTGTATGTGGCTTACATTTAAGTATATTTATCATAATGATTTGTTCATCAGGGATACGTCAAGGTGTGGGACATCAGTCAACCCGAAGGAGTGCCAGAACTTCTATCACAATTAGCGTGTATGGTATGTATCTTTTCATTTGCATTCATTAAATACACTGCTTTCCAGATAATACGCCACCGTTTATACCTAAAATACCGCAGGTATCACGTTCGGTCACTGCTATTCATTCATTTATTCATTCATTTATTTATTGATGGGCCCGCTTTGTCCAAGAGGGTCGCTCTGGGTAAGCCCATGAACGACTTTCCTCCAGTTCTTTCAATCTTTCGCGGCAGCACAAAGACCACGCCAACCCCCAAAACAAGTCCTCTCGCGGACTTTGAGAAGTTGATTTCACAATCTAGTTCTTGGTCTTCCAACGGGACTTTTTCCGGTTGAATATGATTTCGAGATCCGTTGTGCCAGTCTCTCTGGGAGTATTCTCCGGACATAGAACAATCTCATTTGAATTCTGTTAATTTACACTATTGGCGGTTAGAGCGGGGTTAACTTGTAACGTGAGATGTAACTCACCCCGTGAAATCTCGCAATACGTTTTGTAGAACAGTTGGGTGTTTTTAAATGTGTTGCGTGTTTTTATTTTTTAACTTTTTTATGTAACAGGAGGACAGTTATGTTAGATGTCTAAAATTGTCTACTGATGGCCACACGTTAGCCGTGAGTGGAGAATCAAGAAATGTCTACGTTTTGGACGTGGAGGCTGTAAGTTCATTTTAATCTGGTCTGGTCAGTTAAAATGTAAGTTGATCAGTACTGATTTTGAATTTTAATCTCAATAGACTCGAATCAAAGCTCAATTTGTATCCAGTGCATCCAGCTGCATCTCTTTGGTTCTTGATTCCGATTCCAATCTGTTATACAATAGTTGTAGTAATGGTAATGTTGAAGTGTGGGATTTGCGTAGTAGGCAGTTAGCTAGGTAGAATTGCTGGCAAAATTTTATTTTCGATAAGTTAAAATATTAACTCAATGCACTGATGTTGAAATTGATAGTCGATTTCTAGGGCACGCATATAAAGTTATTGCCATTGATATTTCACCCGATGGCAACAGACTGTTTAGTGGGGGACAGGATGGAAAACTTTGCTTTTGGGATTTACGTCAAGGAAATGGAACTGTTGGACACATGATTCTTAGTGGGATTTGCACTCTTGCTTACTGTAAGTTCCGTCAAAATGAAGACTGGTTGGCTATAGGGTAAGTTTTTTTTTTGTTGTAACCTTTCAAAATCTACCATCATTTGGAAGAGTTGTTATTGCTTTGTCTTTAGAACGGAACGTGGAACTATGGAAATTGTGAAGTGTTATTACGACACCCTCAGATACCGAGTTCGTATGCACAGAGGCTCAGTCCTCTCCGTCAAATTTTCTCCGTGTGGAAAGTGGTATGTTAGTACTGGATATGATAGATTTGTGAACGGTTGGAGAACACCTATTAGTGAATCTCCTCTGTTTCGGGTAAGATTTAAGCGGCTTATACAAGGATTGAACATTATTGAACATTTTTAGCTTGAATTTTAATGGCTGATACAACAAGTCGTTGCATCATTGTAAAATCTTAAATTTTTGTGTTGGCATTTTTTTTCAGCTAAAATTACGATCTTCCGTTCGGAGCTGTGATATTTCTGATGATGGTAAAAAGCTTGCAACAGGATCAGTAGGTAAAGCCTGCATCTACGACGTTTTTCATTGATTGCATAATTACCGTCTGGATCCAATCGGTATATGAAGCATGAAGTGAGCAACAAGTTGGTTGTATAAAATGAACTACAGTACTGGTAGCTTGTTTTGTGTGGTGGATTGTAGTTGTGTGAAGTTATATATGATTGACAATGTAAAATAATGCGAGATTTGGTCATTTAAAAACTATTTTAAATGCTATGCCAGTGTACATGTAGGTTAAACCGATATCGTGTAAGGAAATTCTAACTTTTGTACAAATTTTATAATAACAAAGAATTTAACATTAGCATATTTCAATTGTTTGTACCTATTAACACACATGTTAGTTTTATTAGTGTTACAGCAGGAATTAAAATTTTCGTTATAATTTCACTAATATTACAAATTTTAGAAAACTATGCATTCTTCATATAGCTTTTGGTAGTAGTTGTTGCATGATTATTTTTATTACACAGGAAAGGTTGACAACTACACTCATATCCTTGTTAATTTAACTGGCTAGTATGGAGATTATGAATCGTTGAAGACAAAAGTTCATAGGTTTATGGTGGGACAAAATTAGTGAGTCTAAACAATAAAATCATAAAATAATTGTTTGTTGTAAAGAATCTGATATAATAAGTGTATAAGAACACATTTCACCTTGGTTCATTTTGTTGAAATTTTGCTACGTTTAGTAATATTTGGAAAGAACACCGTTTTTTGTGATGTATCAGTGAAATTTTTGAAATATCACCATTGGCTGTATTGAATTAATGTAGATAAAAATATGCATTAAAAGTTGGATGTTGAAAAGTATTGAAAGTATTTCACACGGGGTGCTTACATATGTTTAAAGATGTTTATCTGCCACATGTTTACTTGAACCACTGTAAACCATTAGTGATTTCATATAATGAAACTACTTGCACCACTGTAAACATTAGTAAGCCAATTTTTGTTTTCTGAAAAAATGTAATACATTTATAATCATTACAGTGTTTAGTTATTAGTGACATTTGTATTCAGACTTCAGCAGTGTAATTTAGGTTTTCATAAGGTTTAAGCATTTTTATTTCAAAATGTGTCAAAAGCCAATAATCAATGACTCGTCATCAGTGATCTTTATAATGAGACTCTTCGGTGACCTCATCTACCATCCCAATTTAATAAACGATTTCGCATTTTAATATCTTACATTTTCTGCGATGAATGCATGATCGAGGTTGTCTCACCTCAAACATTGAGGTGCCTAGTTACGAGTCGCATAACTTCTTCCACAAGCCAACTGTCAAATATACATATTTAATATAGTTTCAAAATTAGCATTAAAATGGCCATTTTTTATACTATACAGTATAATAAACAGATGTTTGTTGTTTTTTTATTAAGGGTGAGTTAGCTAAACCACTTGCGATTCGGAGAAGACATTGACAGTTGGTTCTGATTGGTAATACCTCATCAGGATTTGAATATCTACCAATAGGTACTGAATTAGAAAGACAGATCAGGCAAGCAGCACTTGCAAATATGATGTAATACAGGATTTTAATATTGTTTTAAAACGATTGTTTTGTCACACCTACAAGGTTAAAATTTAATGAGATTAATTTCTTGTTATTTATATCATTTTTTATTTACTTTACTTTGCATTAATATTCGTCACATAGTTAACGCTAGATGTGCTAGAAAGCTTTCAAACGCTGTAGCAATGTGTTGTGCTCGGCAACAAAGCACTACAAAGCTGTGGTTATTCGCCATGTTATACAAAAAAAGCTAAGGCGTTTACTATAAAAACTAAATTATATAATAAATGTGTGATTGAATCACGTGGTACTGGTACAATTAAGTAAACTCTATATTCTTCGCTAACGTTTTTAATTATTCATACATATTAATTTTAACCAACCAGGTTTCAATGTTTGTTACCCGTTATGTTGTAACAAACATAACGGGTATTATTGATCTCTGTATTTTTGATCTTGTATTATCTAATGGAAAATTTTTTCAAAATTTTTTAATCTACCAGAAATATCTGATATTAACAAGAGGGTGTTAAATGTGATAAACTTCCTATACTCCGTGTCTGCTAACTATGGATTTAGTTTCATCTGCGCAAGTCTCGCGTCAGTCTCGTTGTAAGACGTGAA
>JAQIWH010007866.1:0-10896 GCA_034695005.1 Cryptops parisi | reverse complement strand
TTAAGCATTTTTGTCAAAAACGACCTAATGTTTTCAAATGTGTTATGGACAATTCTACCTCCCTAAATCATTAATTTGAGTGAAGCAACAATACAGTATGTGCAAAAATATTAGTGCAAGAAGTGTTAAGTAGCCCATAGACAGCAAGGCAAGTTCAGATCTTTAAAAGCAATTTCTTCGAAATTGTAAAAATATTACCCTTTTACACGTCACACCAGGCCCGTTTAAAAGAAGAGATATTCTAAAAGACTATTAGCATGAAAACAAGTAGAATTGATGATTAATTGTAATTTTCCATATGTGACAAACCGCGTATTTTGTTGTTGTTGTTGTTTTGGTGTCAACGAAAAAACAACTATTAAAAGTTAAATTATCGTCACCTGCAACTGTCGACATTAAATATTAGTGTCATTCCTAGGCTTTAATTTTTTTCATCACCGGTACTTTATGTTAATATGGCTATAAATATCGTTTGTTTGTTTCGAGTTCCTTATTTTTAGCAGTGCAGACAGACAAACAAAAGAAACAAAAAAAAACTATTTAAAAAAAAACATATAAAAAAAGAAAGAAACGAAAACAAGTGTAGGTTCCGAAACAACTACCAAACATGGAAAACCCAAATGACACTATCAGTAGTAATTTTTAGAAAATCCATTTATCACCATGAAGAAGCCAATTGACAATATAGAAAATAAACAATGGTTTGAAACTGAAAATCAGTTAGACTTTGTAATGTATATTGAAACAAAACGCAAACTATCCTCTTGGAAAAAAACAAACAATTATTTGTATCGTTACTTCCAAAACCACAAAAGTAGTAGTGGGTGAAATGAAAAACTGGAAGAATCCTAAAGATCTTCAAGACGAGAATGTCAACAAGAAGAGCATTCTTTTGGAAGACCAACTTGGTGATTCTGGTCAACAAGGAAAAGAAACCATCTTTGACCAAAACGATGACCACAAAAGCCAAAAGTGCGTCAATAAACTCTTCTTCATTTCTGAGGAACAGAATCTTTCTTAGATTTGCGCAAAAGTGGTGTCGTCTTCAAGGAACGCTCATATTGGCAAAGCCAGGGAAAATGCTTCTAGCAACCTAATAGAATTCCAGTTATGTGGTATTTCCAAAAAAATATCCTGCCGATGCCAAATTATGAAATCCAGCAAGAAATAGTAAGACTAAATTACACAGTAGAATCATTGGAGTTAACAAAAGCAAATGCGAAACTTCCACTATTTCTTTGAAGAACCAATTTCACCAAATTTCCTCACAAAACTCGAAAAAAAACCAATCGAACAAGAAAGTTGACAACATGCAAAAAAAAAAGGGAAAAAACCACGAAACTAATATTTGTGAGTGGTGTCATGTTGACTTTACATATCAAATGTCTTTGGAAACTTCGTCGCTACCGGAAGGCATTGGTGAAGCAAAGATTGTCGATCGATGATCCAGCATGGCTAAATAAAAGATACAAGATCAATAACATTGTCAAATAGGAAAGTTTGTATAACTAAAGTTGTATGCCTGGGTGGAAAAGAACCGGAAGAAAGAAGAAATACTTGTCAAGAACTTCCACTTGGACTATCCATTTTGTTTTTCAAACACGTTTTACTATTACCGAAAATTGAAAACCTAGTGTTATTAGAATTTTCTGACTCACACCTACCTGTCAGTCTTTTATCAATAAGCATATGGCAAAACATGAGACAGCACAATTTCGCGGTTATTGTTTGGCTATAGTACAACTAACGGTACTTTCCATATAAATTATATGGTGATAGCCATTCCATCCGGCATTGCTATCAGAAAATCTGAATTATGAAAATTTCTATCCATTTTCAATGTACCGTAGTATAGTCTTTTAGTAATAAACATTCAGCAACACGTGATACAGTACGATTTCATCGTATATTCGAATATGTACAACTAATGATATTTTCAAAACAAATTATACAGTAATAGCAATTTTATATACCACTGTTATCCAGAAAATCTTGGTTATCCAGAATTTCTATCCATTTTACATTATAGGGGTCTTTCAGCAGTATACATAAGCTAGTAGCAAAACACGAAACAACAAAATTTCCACTATCCTACTGCACAAGAGATCAACGATTTATGCGAAGGTTATGTTCTGCACGAGCTTCGCATAAATCGAAAATTTTATGTATGAAAATTGAAAATTATCATAAAATGTGGAAACTACAGTGAACAATTCCAACGTAAAGGTCAGCATTTTCACCACATGTGGCGTAGTACTTGTATGGAAAAAAATTAAGCTACAAGAAAATTGTCACTTGTGCACCACCGCACGAAATCCCATAATAGCGAAATCTTTCTCACATATGAGCATCTGCAAAATATTTTTTTTGCATACTAGTGAAGTCACATATAGGATCTCGCATAAATCGAGTTCTTAAATCATAAAAATGTGAGTTTTTTTACACACTTTTTTTTATGATGATACTTACTAAAAAAGCTCAATTTCTAACTAAAAATAATAATTTATGCAAAAAATGAAAAAACATAAGTGAAAACGTAAACAAAAAATTGTTTCCGTATGAGAACCAACATTATTACAACTTCATCTTTTTATACAATTTCAATCGTTTTTTAATTTCATCATTCACACTTTCTTGGCAACCAAACACCAACTATCCGGAACAATCAGCACTTTCAACACAAACCCATTTTTTTCCGGTATCTTCCTTTCCGAAAAGAAAAAAAAATCACCAACAACAAACCTTCCAGTCATTTCATTTCTCGAGTATTTCAAATGTTGACTACAAAAGTGAATCAAAACCCACACAACTCTCGAGAAAGTGTGTTAAGTTTGGAACTTCTTCATTTCCCATATGCTTTTCATTTCCCCACCCCCACTCCCCCTATCTTCCTTGGCAACCATGTTTTTTAGCACGTTAGCAGAATGGAAAATTGTTGGCAATGGTGCCAGGAAGTCTTCAGACTTCCTCCTTTTACTATATAGCAAAAAACCAATCAGCTTGATAAATCCAGGTTGAATGGCGTCAGAACCAAAGGCCCAAGGGGTCAAGGAAATGCCCCCCTCCTTTACCTTGGCGACCCATTAAGACGCCAGGGGGCTGATGGAAGGGGGGGAGGCAGTTGACCCCGACCAGCGACAAGTTGTCCACAAACTCAACCAAAAGGCGTTGGAACCACCCCGGGCAGAGGTGATTTTTCATCCTAATGTTTACAGGACTCTTTGCAATTTTTGTACCACGAAGAAGTAGTGTTGAAGAAGAAGAAAAAACAACTGTCGTCAAACACTGGAATGCTTTGTGGTTTGAAGAAGTAGAGATTTACTTATCTCGTGTCACATTTTCCAAATGACTCCTCTCTCTCCTTGCAAACAAGTGCAATCTGGGAGAAGAATGTGAATACACAAACTTCTTGGGTGGGTTAATGTAATAAGATGGTAATCGAAACATGTGTCTGTTTGGTTGGTTTGTATCATTTTGTTTGTGTGTGACATGCAAAAAAAAGTTTCATACATTTTGTAAAGTAGTTCACAGGGTGAGGGTGTCTACTTGTATTAACATTTTAGTAATAAGGTTATGGGAAACATTTTCACAACATTATAAGAACGTGCTGTAAAAACTGCAGGAGGTTTTCAATATACAGTATGAGGACCAGATTATCCGACCTGAAGGAAACTAACACAGTCGGGATGATCTAAATGTTAAATAATAAGGAAAATTTATGATAAACAAAACAGTAGTCACTATGATACAATTTATAATTCACTTACAGTAACAACAACATCGTTTTTAATATAGTTTTGTGTTTAGTCTTCACGAGTCTTTATGAAAAATCAGTAACTTCCGTTCACAAACTTAATTCCACACTGAGTGAATCCCACACCACAGAGAAAGTTTTCAATTTATGCGAGTTTCTTATATGCAATTTTGTTAATATGCGGTGAGGAAATATGCTTCATGGAAATATGCGACGAAACATGGTTTTTACGCGATTTTGTGTGGTGGTACACAAATGACAACCGCCAGAGCTGGGCACAGTTAATCGTTAATCCGTTAAAACATAAGAGCACTTCCTTATTATTAGATTTAAAAACTAAGGAATTCATATCGTTTAACATAGTGGTTAACGGATTAACGATCAACTGTGCCCACTCTGACAAACGCTAACATTCAGGACAATTTCAGTATAGGCGATTTTCGATTATGCTAGGTTTTTTTGGTGTTGAATGTAATTATCGCATAAATCGAGGACCTCTTGTACAAGATTTGCAAGACGACCTGTCGGATAATGCAATTTAATAATAACCGAAAATCGAAACTATTATATTAGCTTGTACATTTTGTACTATAAACTTCCTACGTTCATCTTGTTTAAGAAAAATGCATAATTGTGGTTCACAACATAATTTCATTGATTGTTATGAAAGTATAAAAAAATCACCTGATAAATATAATTTACAATACACAAAACCCACGCTCATAAAAAAGAGTGAAAGTTCTTCTAGCAATCGCAAAGTGAATTTCCATGTTTCTTAAGACACTGACCTTATCGACTATAATTGTACAGCATAAAAAAATCACATCCTTGACAAATAGAGAAAGAAAAAAGAGGATCGATATCTCACAGTAGATAACGACAACTACATCCAGTTTCCATATGCACATGAAAAACACGCTCCACCAAGTTTAGGTTGTCGTGTTATTGAACATGGCTGAAACGCACTTCCGAAAAACAAGTAAACCAAGAATAGTTTTTTGCAAAGTTCATTTTAGTTAACTGCAGTCTCTCTTAAATTTAATTAAGCACGAAGACATTAGGTGGTCTCTACGACCCCATTTTCTCCCAAGAAGCTACTGTTTATTCTTTCCATTATTCAGTCTTAGAAGGCACGATTCTTGCATTTTCCTAAATAAGAAAGCGCCATTAAAATTTGATTTCAAACTCTCTTTTCAGTTTTCACTTTTCTCCCTCACACTTCATTTGCGATTCTATCGTGTTGGCCTCTCTTTCTCTCAATTTTATAAATATAAACACAGTCTACCTTGTGGCCACTTCCTGACCAAAAAAAAGACAAGAACAAAACAACATTCCATTCTCAACAATAATCTGGAATAATGTAATGTTACTAACTTAGAATGTCGGATATAAATTTCAATAACTTCAATTGGAATTTGTATTTCTACCTTTCACTATTATACAATACTGTATTTGATTATCTGGCACGTTTTTAAAATTGTCAATTTTATTGAAGACAGAACAAATGTTTTAAATAATTAATACTGTGTAATATACACAGTATACACAGTGTGTATACTTGTTCATTTACATTACAAAATTTACAAATATTACAAATATGCTTATACTATATGTAACGACAAAATTATATTGATAAAACAAAGATTAGAAAATTGTTCCTAAAAGTCTATTTCAACCACAGATGCTATACATCAATATCAAGCAAAAAAATCATATGAACATGGGTACAAAAATGCATCCCATCTGAGATAACACATGATGAAGTCACATACTTTCATAAGCCTGTCTCATAATCACTGCAGGTATACATGCAAATGAGTATGCATTTCCGGTATGATCTATTTGGTTGTTTTGTGCATAGCACGTGGTTAAAGTTTGTGAAAACTTTTTAGGAACACCCTGTATAAATCAGTACTTCAATACAATATTTGAACTCCACATTGAAATTAGACAAAAATATTCAAATAATTTTACTACAGTACTACTAAAAATACTTATACTTTTTGCACCCATTCCACTAAAAGAAGTAGAAATCTATATTAAAATAAACAAAAATATATTATAAACAAAAAATCGACTTGCAAAATAAACTATAACTAATTAATTATACTGTAATATAAACAAGTTGTCAAGTGCAAAATAATTCAATTTCCTTATATAAATTAAAAACGTTGTATAAAAAAATTGAAACTTGTGTTTTACTAAACTAAGCAAAACTAGGGTGGTTCCCAAATTGGGCAGCAGCAGCACAAGCACAATTTTTAGGGTCAAAACGCATACACAAAAACCTACTTTCAAACATCAACTCGCATCTGAACATTGGAAGCTAACATACGAGACAAAAGATGGTTTGTACGTTGATTAAAATTCAAAATTTAGTTTCGTCGTGATGAAAAGTGGTCATGACAACGCAAAACTGAACATCTCCCATCTCGGAAACGGTCGTAGTTAAGCTATAGGAAAAAAGCTGGCATTGCCATTAGCCTAATGGGGCCACATTATTACAATTAGGGTAAAGCATGATAAGAATAATGAAAACATATCCTAATCTCCTCGCCTTTAGTTCTAATGAAGCCGAAAAGATTGTTGTCAGGTTGGATGATTAGCTCAATGTTCCATTTTTACTACTGTTTTTACAGTTTATCTACAGATCAGAAAAAGATCATCTTCCAGATGTAAAGTGATCTGGATTTGTTGTGTCATAACATGATTAAAGCTACAATATGCTAAGAAGAATGTTTCGAGGACAAGTAAAATTTGGTTGATGTTGGTATTGGAAAAGACATTTCTCTTTGGAACATTCCACTGATGCAATTAAGAATGTTGAAGATGTCAAAAGGTTTATAGTGATATGTCCACATTAATGCTTTGTTTTTGTTTTTTTTTTCGTTAATTTATATATATAAAATTCAGTGGAGAAAAACACATGATAATGGGTTTTAGGAATTTCAGACAGATTAATGGGACCACATAAGATAATGTTCATTTTCATCCAGGCCAAAGTTGATGATGACATTTAAAAAAAAACAAGTAAGGAAAAAAACATTAATGGGGAGAAAACTTTCAACATGATAATTATGATGTGAAATATTAATTTTTAAAGATTCATTTGTTTCAATATGATATGAAGAAAAAAGTCATGTCAACGATATTGCTAGAAATTGTATAGTAGAACTTTCAATTTAACTACAAATATAGTGCTTTTTAATTAAACATGATAGAAAAAGATTGCCAAAAACAATTTTGGAAACAATTTCTTACTTCTTAAGTGGTCAAACATCTTGAACGGGTTCCACTCTATATTAATGTGGAGAAAAAAGTTTGTTTTTCTTAAAGACAAAGGTTAAATCAACGGGTCTTTAAATGTGTAATATTGTGTAAAACGTAGTATGAGCTAAATACCCAAGCATCAGTATATACAGTGTTCTAAAAACCCTTGTGTCTGAAATCCGTATGTCTTAATATATGTATATTTAATATTTTTTTACATAATATTTGAAAAGACAAAAGATTCTCGATTTTTGTGAGAGTTACGTTCAGAAAACCATCGCATATCTTGAAATCACATACTGTATATCGAAAATAGCAAAAGTGGATAGATGCATGCAGAGCATTCAATCACGTGTGCACTACCATGCAAAATCGCACAACAAAGAAATTTCTCGCATATTCAGTAATACATCTGGAGACGATTTCTTTCCAATGCAGGGAAATCACGTACTGTATATAAAACTCGCATAAATCGAGGACTTCAGGTAAAGCATTCTTTACCAATAAAAAACGTTGTTTTTAAAAAATACACTGTAAATCATATTACAGTGAAATTCAACCCATACAGAATGTTTATTTTATTTAAAAAAAAACTACATGTAATATTCATTGGTTGGTAGAAAATTTAATAAAATACATAAAACACACATTTTCTACTTGTAGATTTTCTACTGTGTTGATGACAAGTGGTAGTATCCTAGTCTCACTTGAGCATGGTCTAATAACAAAAGCAAAGCAACGAAAAATGGCACTTCACATCCATTATTTCATTGAAACGAACATGAAAACCCTCTCAGTCGCGTGCCAATAAATTGTAAAAAAGAATTAACAAATCCTATCAAATAAAACCCTACATGAGATGATTGTATTGGCAAGCATGGAGCCCCCATCCACGGAGCCTGGAACACCTCCCGTCAATCATCCGTTTAGTAACCCTACTGCTATGGGAACCTTTTATACAAAAGCAGGTACCCCCCTTACACACATAACAATAAAAAAGTAGCCTCCATAACAGCTTAGAGTTGGATTACAATAGCAAAGAGCTCTTTTATCTCGTGTTCCAGACCTTCGATGATGTGAAAGCCATTCTCTTTACAATAGCCGAGTTTCACGTTCCGAAAAGGCAATAGAAAAGCCAGGCCCGATCGCCAAGCTCCAATAAAATGGGTAATCGAATTAGTGTGTTACCTTTACATCATCAACTTATATGGTTTTTGTTACTACATCTCATTAACTAGGTCTAGTAATAAAATAGTTGGCCTAGCCTTTTGCACTAACCAACCTAGGTTATTGATTAACGCTACAAATAAAATAGAAAAAAAAACAACTGAGCGTGGAATTCTTTTATATATATTTGCGTATTACGCAAAGCAGAATTATATCGTACAAGCAAAATTGTACGTGATAAATACAAAAATAAATATTATATTCGAGATTGATACAGAATATAAATTAAGTACGGGTATACAGTATAAATTGAGTGTTTACAATTTCAACCGAATTAAATCGACTCCGAATGGCTAGTTGCTTATTGTGATTATTCAACAAATAAAATCCTGATTATATTTGAAGTTTTCTCATAGTATAAGCTACACGACACTGATAAATAAAAATCCTCGATTTATGCAAAGGTTGTAAAAAAAAAACTCGCATAAATCGAAATCGACATCGCATACGTATCTAGATTTTTCGAACATGTAAAAAAGCATTCAGTTTTAGTGCACAACATTCAAAATCGTACAATAGGGAATATTATTTCGCATATAACGAGTTTATGAGAGAATGTTGTCGCATATTAGCAAAATCGAGAAATTTCTTGTAGTATCATAATTTTTCATTCCCAAAACGTTTTTCGTGATTTCTGATACACAGTTATCTCGTCGGCCAGAAATGGTTATGAATACACCTCTAATTATCATTTTTATTAATTATAAAATTCTAATTCGATTACAAATCATTAACAATTTAATTATACAATTCTGCATAGACGATGCAGTTTTGCGCGTTAGTTATGATTCCGGGTGTTAATCCTGTCAGGATAACGTGACCAGAGTTCATTTCGGTAATTTAATAACACTGTGTGTGCAGGTAATTGCTAATTGGATTACAGCAGTTAAAAAGGCAGCAGTAGTCTCCAGTGTGAATAGTCACATCGACTAACACTGAGGTGTGGTGAAAAATATAAATAAAAACATTTCTAAACGCTACCACAGAGGATTTATTAAAACGAAATGACCTGATTTACTTTGTTGCGAATGATATTAAAACACGATTCCTCGTTGTGTCCAACAGTTTTATCTGTCACCTAATGTCATGTAATTGGCTATTGTTAAAAGAAAAATAATAAATAAAAAAAAGTGTTTTGATGTTTGTCAATTGTAATTCACGGGGACCTTACGGAATTAACTTCGCAGCTAATTGATGATTAAAGGATTTCCATTAGTCAGCCAATTGCAAAAGCACCACCAGAAAACCAACTTGGTAATTGGTTGGATAAACAAGTTCGATTCATTGAAAAAGCTGTCAATAGAAAATGTTGGTATTCTAACTACTGTACACAAAAGTATTTAACGTGGTAACGTCTGTTTCTTATTGAAATAATGAATTTTTTATTGTATTCTGTAAAAGGAATTTTATTATTTTGTATCTATTCTGTTGACTCAATATCAAATCTACACCTGCATATCAATAAAACCTGTGCAAAATTAGATAAAAATTTGATTTTGTGCCAAATGGCTTCAATATGGTCAATGAAACTATTATCCAGACTATTGGATCAAATTGGCACCCCCAACTTACTAATCATGCCAAATGATATAGATTTCACTGTACTAAAAAGACTAAAGGGTGGATTGTTGATGTATTGTATGTGTTTGAATTTTGATTTTTCGAAATACGGTATTAAACTTAGTATACAGGAATGTTTAAAAACTAATTGTGCTGTGTCTGGAAAAGAGCTCCGGGGTTTTTAATGAAATTTAATAATGATGTTTTGAAGAAATGTGTGTTGCCAATATTATTAATGTAAAACGGAATCTCACAAGTTTATTTACGTGTAATGTAACTGAATGTAACCATACCCTGAAGAGAGCAAAACGGAATTCCACATCAGACCACACTCTGGTTGGTAAGCAGATCCCTGGGAATTGCATTCTGGCTACAGTTACAGCGCTCAATGGCTTTGGATTTTTTGGAGAGTGAAACCATTATTGCAGAACAGCCTGGTTACATGTTATATATGGCCTCTGAGTGCTGCTATCTGATCGACGCCCAGTTGTACTTAACACTTCAATATAGTAGCTTCACAAATGTGTTTCAAACATTATCAGAGGTGGTCCAAACAGAAAATAAACGTCATTAAAAACTCCAGGGCTCTTTTTCGGACATGCTGTGTTACTGTGTATAATGGAATATACATTACCATTATACTGCACTGTCACCATTAAGATTATTCAACGTTTCTTTAAACTATAGTTACTTTTGAAACATCCTGTATAACCTACAAGATGAAGCTGTGGAAGTCTACACTATTCTATTTTGCACTTTCAATGTTCAATTAGATCGACAAAGTATACAGAAAACTGCATCCAAGTTTTTCTTTACTTTTTTTTGTAAATTTAATGCTGAATTTGTTACAGATACGTTACAGTTTTAGTATCGTACACTTTCAACTTTGAGTCTATGCAAACAAAAGCTCTTAGTAATCCAGAATTTAGGAACTATCCAGCATCTTCAATCCATATATAACAAAAAAGCTTTTAGTATATAAGACTTATGGTGAAAAAGTGAAACTGCTACGTGACATGGTGAAAAAGGTCTGCAAAAAGATGACAGCATCGAAAAATCCTAGCGATGGGGATAGGCCCCCCCCC
>JAQIWH010007865.1:0-10896 GCA_034695005.1 Cryptops parisi | reverse complement strand
TTATATGTACACAACATATGTACATATTCAACATATGTACATATATGTACATATACAACTTTAGTTATAGAAAAAAGTTGTAGATTAATGATATAGAGAAACCGATTAATGATATAGCGTTTAAATCGGTTCAATAACGAACGTTCAACACCAATGTTATTGATGTATTGTACATTACATCATTGGTTTTGAACATTCGTTATTGATCCGATTACATGATGTAATTTGTTTTTTATAAACTAAATTTTCTAACTATTCATTCGGTTTTAAGATGTTGAAGAAAATTATAAATATCTTGTGACGTCACAATTTTGTTGGTTACCCAAGCCTTACTATTAGCACTTCACGTCATATTAAACTATCAAAAAACTTTAAATCGGAAGTTTTTAGATTAAACCGAATGATTTTTTACAATATATAAATAATATCCAGTAATTTAACGGTGTAGAAATATTGTATAAAACTGATTCTGTGACGTCACACTGTACTAAAGCGAAACGAACGCTATCAAAACTATTCCGAATGTTCGACATCAACGGTGTGTACTTTTATGTATTTATTTATTTATTTATTTATTGATTTATTGATTTAATATTGTACATTTTGTAAGAGCAAAACAATGAAAACAAAATGGTTGATATAATCAATCAAATATACATTAAAAAAATCAAGCATATAAAATGTGTTTATGTAACATTTTTTTAGTGTTAACATTGCAATTGACAGTTTACACTCAAATGATTTTCGTCTGATATAAAGGAGTAGATGATTCCAATCTTTGATGGTATTGTGTGAGAGAGTAGCGCTTAATTTGTTGAGTTGAGTTGAGTTGAGTTGAGCGCTTACTTCGAGAGAGAGAAATTTTTCATAAAAAAGAAATCAAATTTATTTTTCAACAGAAATGTGAAAAAAAATTAAATAAAAACATAAAGAACTAGTCAGTGACGTCAAACTATGACGATAAACAACAAATAAATAGAAAGCAAATCGGATTGGAAAGTTGTAAAGCGATTAAACTAAACCCATGTGGCAAGCAGAACCAACTCATCTCCAACTTTTTAGTTACGCTCCAACTTTTCCATATCTTTTTCGTTCGACGTTGATTATTTCCTTTATTTTCTTGAGAGATTTCGTTTTCTTTTTCTCGTTTCTCTAATTCTTTTTCTTTCAGTTTTCCAGGGGATTAATGGTGGAAATTGGAAGGATGAGAAAACGGAATCGGTTTCACCAACGACATCGCCTTTTTCTCATTTTCTTTTCCTTGTTGTGTTTCCTTTTTTTTAAGTTAGTGCAAATTCGTCTCGGAATCGGTGCAAACGATCAACAATTTCCGTTTGTCAAAACAAAAAGCAATGACAACAAAAGAAAAGGTTTTCTTTTTTTTTTTTATAAAACTCTTAGCTGATTATTCGCTATCTTTTACGCACGTGGCTGACGTCTTATATAAATCTTTCATCTTTTCATTCAACCGTGTTTTCACGCGCTACTTGTGCTAACTTATACATTATGTAGCCAACTTCATCAACCACGTATTAACAATTTAGTGTTTATTGTTAGCGTATACCCAAACAGTAAAACAAGTAACAGGAAAAACTTTTTTTTGTAACCTGGCTTGTGAAAAGATCTTTATGTAGATTATTGGTTTTTTACTTTAGCAATAACATTGAACTACTGTATTTAGTAAAATAATCTTATTGAAACTTTTGGCTCATCCTGTAGCTAGGTGGTTGCAAACATACATTGTACGTACCTGGTGGTTGAGATACTGATTGAAAACATACATTGGGAACATATATTTTTCACTCGCCCGTCTGGACGAGCAGATAATGTTTGCAGTATTTACCCAAAGAGCAAAAACATTCACTTGACTCAATGAGAATCAGATTTAAAATATTACTGAAAAAAAAAATTATAAATCTTACCAACTGAACAGTCAGCTGACGTTTGGAAGGAAAATGTTCGTCATTTCGACCGGAAAGTGAACTAAGATTATTTCATGAATGATTAAAAAATAAGTTCAAACATGTGCTGTTGTTGTTTATTAACAGACATAAACAGGTGCTAGGCGTTTGTTCGCCATTATTTACTTTCACCATTATTTGAAACTCGGTGTAGAAGAAATGCCATCCCATCAAAAAGAAGGAAAGTGTGTTTTTCATGCCTCAATTAACAGTGAATATAATAATTGCTAGGAAACCTCTGTTCGACCAAACATTTTATTCGCTCTGTTCGTAATTCATAGTTGTAAACAAAACGAAATGAAATGGATTTTAAAATGTAAGTACCGGTACATAATAAGTTCGAATGGAAGCTTTCTTAAGATGAAATCTTTTTAAATACCGTACATAATTTATATAAATGGAAACTGTAACTATGTTTATCTTGGACTTGGATATAAAACAATTGGGTATAATTGGTAAGCATAATGGCTTCTGCCAAGCAAAATAGCGCTTAGTTGTCTCACAAATCGTTTTCAATAATTAGCTTTTTTGTAATAACAGTAAAAAAGTCAACATTACATCAAATATCAAATTGAAAGAACACAGTCGCCATTACAATTAAAAGTAAAATTTGAATTTCACCAGAAAACTTTCAAAATTTCATTTAAAAAATGAATTTTTCATTCAAAATTTAAATCACAAGGTACACAAAGCTCACTAATGTCATGAAAATGTAACACAGTCGTATTTTGTTAAGCTAAAGAAGCTATGTTACAGGCTTCGCTATTTTTATGTGGCTAAAACAGGTGATTTCTTTCTCCCCTCTCCCCCTTGAGGACAATTTCGAGTTGCCAATATACTTATGTAACACTCTCCCTTTTGGGATGAGACCTAGCTGCATGCCAAATTTCAGCTTCTCGCCCCCTCGTGCTTTCTCTCAAATTTTGACTAACTGGTTTTCCATTGAATGCAATGAAAAATTGCAGATAGCTGAAATAGCCTATTTCAATTCATAGACCCACTTTTGAGCCAAAAACCTTTGTACGAACTCGGTTGGAACCCTTAGACATCCATTAAGACAATTGTTGCAAGTTTTTTTTATTTTTAGTTGTTGCAATGACTTATGTCAAAGTCAACTACAGGCTCTTATTATAAAAATTATGAAGGTAAATATATAAGCTCCTAAGGTGCTTAAAGCGTTGGTCAACTTTTGCAGGAAAACCACAAAGCTGATTTTTGGCAAGCAGTTAGATTTTACACCCTGAAGGGGAGCAGGAAACCTTTGGTTACTGGACAGTGTCCTCAAGGAGTATGTGACAATTACATAAAAGAAAATTGAGTTTTAGTTGGTTTATGTTGTTTATTATTACGGACAAACCGTAAAGCATACGAAACTGAAAGTTAGCAGTGTGGTAGATGTACCCTGAAAGGTTACAAAAAAC
The DNA here is from genome assembly GCA_034695005.1 of Cryptops parisi. Taxonomy (NCBI): domain Eukaryota; kingdom Metazoa; phylum Arthropoda; class Chilopoda; order Scolopendromorpha; family Cryptopidae; genus Cryptops; species Cryptops parisi. The sequence goes on along the minus strand of JAQIWH010007865.1, from coordinate 7,514 downwards.
GGGTAGTGTCATTGGGGTATGACAAGCCAAGGAAGCTGAGAGAAAACCGCAATGTTATTGTCAGTGAATGAGTGATTTCAAACGTTTAAACAATGATTGCAGTAATGAATGAATTAACGAATTAATTTTTTTTTTGAATCAACATAAAATTTGCGCTGCTACTATCGCTGTACTGTTGTGTGAGGTAGCGAACTTTTAATTTTTAAAAAGCACATGGTATTTTTTTAATTTAAAATGCAAACAAATCCATGCAATTAAAAAATTTAAAGTTATTCAAGTAAAACAATTTACAACAAAGAATCAATGTTTTGCCGATTGATTTTGAACGTAGGATCTCATTTTAACTGTGAAGTTGAACGATTTTTGAAAAACTTCAGATTTCATTTCATTCCAGTTTGTGAACAATATCCGCGGAGGATATCACACCATGCTACGCTCTAGGAAAACTATAAAGCATGGAAAGCTGAATGTTGGCAAATAATTGGATTATACTCCGAAGGGGCGCTGGAACAAAGGGGGGGGGGGGGCTTTGTCGACTGGACAGTGTCCTCAGGGAGCGTGCGACAAGCCGATTCAACTGAGCTGAGACTCACGTGAAATCTGCCCAACTATATCCTTGAAACTTTTACTCAGCACTGTACATTTACAACTTCGTGTAGTTGCATATGCATAGCAATGTTGAACTTTGCAGTAATTTTTCATTTAAATTTTGAAATTGAGACATCATTTTAAGTGTTAAGATGAAAGCTTTTGTAAACATTTAGTTTTTATTGCAATGGCGACCGTGTTCTTTCAATTTGGTTTTTAACTGGATATTGACTTTGTTTCTTAATTGAACAACAATGTATGAGACAGAACAAACAAATTTTCTAATCACTTAATGACAATTTTGAAAGCTTGTCCAGAATAACGTTGCATGTAACAATTCATAGTTTTGAGTAAGTGACAAAACAAGTATTCAGCAACACATTGATTGTCACATAGTAGGTGATCAATTTCAAAATGATATATGTATGTTTTAAGTAGGTATGAGTTTGTCTTTTGGCGGCACTAGCTAGGTCTATATATGAGAAATAGTTTTCCATAATCGCAATATTGAATTTTTGTAACATATAATATTATTCTGGGCAAGCCTTTAATTATTTAGAACCAAATTGAAGTACTGTATATAATGAACAAATTTATTATCGCTTTTGACAGTTTACTTATGAACTCAAGTTTCAAGTAATGATAAAAGTAAAGTGTGATGAAAAGACGCCTACCACATGTATTGAATTAACACAACGTAATACCATGGCTAAACATAACACTAGTATATGTTTAGTCATGGTAACACATAACACTAGCGATTCATCCATGAATATTCGATTTTCCGATTGAAATGATATTTTCCTTCTAGAAATCACAACCGTACTAAGCACGCGCTCGTTGCTAGTAATCATTTATTTTTTAACAAAACACCAACAAACAAAAAAAAACAATTAGTGAAAATAATTTTATTACAACTTGTGGTTCCCTCTGTAGCTCAATGATTGAGAAAATGAGATCTTTCTACTTCTTTGTTCGGACGCTTAACTTGACTGATTATTGTGTAAATGAACGGAGATTGTGTTAGAATGAAACGGTGTGTCAAGTGTCTATGAAAGTTTAGTCCAAGAAGAAGAAAAAAAAACAGGGGAAAGTCGATAGGAAAACGATAATAGTAATAACTCCCACAAATAGATTGTGGAACCCAGCGACGTTCTTAGTTTGGAAGATGTTATGAACCCATCGTAACTTTTTATTATGAAAGGCGTCAACAAAATTACATCCACTTCTAGCTCTAAGCCATAAGCGTCGTCGTAAAAGGGGATCGTTGAGTCGTGTGCTCACATCACCTTTGACCTTTGTCGACAACCAATGGCCATCCAATCGACACCCAATCAACTCCCCCACCCGTCGATGACTTCCTGCTCGACTTGATCCAAGGAACGCGACCAGCTCCACCACCAACAACAGCAGCAGCCACTTTTTTTATCCATCTCACCCCCAACCTTAACTTCTAAGAAAAACTTTGTGTCGTACTCCATCTGGAGTGTACTTTTTAATGACACGGAATCGTATTTAAAGACACCCCGTAGTTGATCAGTTCGAAGGAAGTGGAGACAGGAAACGAGTAGAAGACGTTGTCTCTTCGTGTTTCGCTGACAAAGCTGTTTCTTCACAAACAGTCTCAGTAGTCGTCGAGTTCAACGTCGACTTTTTTTAGGGGGAAATAAAAGGGGATGGAAGAAGAAGAAATGGCAAGGAGGAAATGTCGCTTTTTCGTTATCCCCCTCTTCTTCGTCGTTTTCTTTTACTTTTCTTGGTGGGTGTAACCACGATTAGCGGGTTATTTTATTTTTTCTCATCAGAGTCTGTCGGAATTAGCGAGGCGTCTCTTCGCCATCAGCGTACGTTTCTTATCAGGTTTTATGATTATCATTAAGCCGTGTCAATGGCACCACCAACAGCACGTGAGAACAAAAGGCGACGAAAACGAAGGAAGAGCTTCAATTTTCGTCCTCGTGGAAGGAAATCGCGCCGAACAGCCTATTAGACTCACCACTGCTGATGGAGTTGTTGGATGGCGAAGAAGAAGAATGACAATGACCATTATTTTCCCCCTTCCACAGCCACCAAAGCCACAAATGAAATTGAAAAGTGAAAATGAAGAAGAAACCAATACTACCACTACTACTTGGAATAGATTTCCATTTCATCATGTAAGATTCGAATTTTTTTGTGTATGGATATAATTTTTATAAAAATCGTGCTCGATGATCAAAAAACAGTTTTCAAAATCAAGTGACCGTGAACTTGGAACGTCGTTCGTTGGTACTAATATTATCAGAAATGTCTCAAAATGGGAACAATGAAAATCTTTTTTGTAAGAATAAGGGTAACTGGTTATTTCCATTGAGTCATATAAAAGGCTTAGTTCAACGAGCCATCAAAGTGGAAGAATACTCGGAATTACCATGATTATTGGAACTAGCTGATTGTTTTCTAAAAAAAAACACAAGTGCGTTTCTACAAATAACCATCGTTTTTCTCATGAAAAAAAAACTTTTGAAATTGTCAAATAGTCCGAAATTGAGTTAAAAAAGTCTTGAGACTTATCAAGATGAGTTTCACGTTTGGAACAACCATCTTTCTTTCTCTCTCCAAGGACTACTATATTTTAGTAACACTTCTTTATCAACCATTTAAAATTCACCATCCATGTCTATGTAATGCCTGAAGAAAATGACATTACCATTGAGAGGAAGAAAAAATCCCTTCGAAATGGGCATGTGCAAATGTGTCATTGAACGCATTTTCTTTCAATGGTTAGATCGATGATGGTAATACTAGAAGTAGTAGTAGGTGTAGTAGATAGAGTATTGCGAATGGATTCGCTTTCTTCATTCGAAGTATATATGGGTCTGTGGAGATTTATCTACGGGAAACAATGGCCTCGAGAGTATTATAAATAATCGACGAAGATGGGTTTGATGTGGAATTGTGGCCAGTCAGACGGTAATTGGTTTTGGGACGGTTTGGACCATTGGTGGTTCTTTGAAAGAAAAATAAGAAAAACGAGATAGGACAACGACCAGCAAGACATTGCTCGAAATTGGAAACAGGTTATGGTATTGGATTTGTTTCTCCCGTTGGTCCGATTAAGTTAGACTCTATTGATTGAGACGACCTCCGTTTTCAATCACTTTTAGCCCAACGTTGACGATTTCAAACCTATTCTCTATTTTTTTTTTGACCCGGAATAGTTCACGAGGGATTGTCATTTAAAGAAGATACCAAACAAAAGCACGTTTTAATATTGGAGAAATTTTATCAAAATATTTTTCTTTTAAAATATTTTACAAATTGGTAAACTTTATCTTTCTTTGAATTAAAACTTTTGTAAGTGAAAAAAAAAATTATTATTAGAAAAGTTTAACTGCAAGGAAATGATATTTTAATCGGAATTTTATTCACTCGGTTTTATAAGAAAAAAGTTTATTCCGCCGAAAGATTTTTTTTTCAACATTTTGATGGAGAGAAGTAAAAGGAAAAAAGATGAAGAAACAAGTTTTTTGAAATGGAGAATTGGATTTAGACTGTTGGATGGTAGATTTGGGTGCCAGGGCAACCCCCACCATCGGTGTTTTTCTTGAAACGACCGTTGATTGGTTGAGAAGTCGGACGAAAAGACGATACGACTGCAACTTCCGAAGAAATCATTACCGCACAATAGCCGAGGAGAGAGTCTAAATCTGCTGATCTGATCAGGAACTACTCCAAAGTGAAACGTCAGCATCAACTTATACACAACTGATGTTCTCAAGAAAAAGAAAAAACCGACGGCAAGCTTGCAAATTGATCTTCGAAAGAATGAAAGGAAGAAGAAAACTAGCAAGAGAAAAACACGAGAAATTTTTTATAAGACTAGGTGTACACGTTTGTTAACTTTTTCGACATTCCTGCAAGAACTTGTTCATTTAGTAATATGTTCCACTTAATATGATCCAATTGTTTTATAATGTATGCCAGAAACTTTAAATTTTAAGTTTACCAATAGAACTTTCCGTTGCAATGATGCATTATAGCAGCAAGAAGCCATTCATTTTATAGGATCGTGGAGTTCGCTATTTGATATATAAACGTCAAAATCTTTGGCTCTATGATGGACACGAAGATTATTTTTTCTGTTTGAATTCGTTGACCTTAGATTTTTGAGCCCTTGAAATGTCTCAGTTCAAAATGACGTTTCAGAGCGTTTTTTTTTTTATTTTTGTACTCCAGGCGACGTTTTTAGTGTTGACAGCAAAAACGTTGGTTGGGATTGGGGAATGGATTCAAAGAGTGGAGAATATGTTAATACGACAAAATGATATACTTTGCAAGCTTGTGGGTGTCGAAAGCAGACAGCTGCCGATTTTCAACTATAGAGTAAGAAAAATTTCCCTGGAGTAAGTGCAAAAACATTGCGTTTCGAAATGGGAAAAATTGCTCGAGCAGCAGTCAATTTGAAGCCAAGGCACACGGTTGCCCTCGGGCGTCAGAAGATTGTAACTGAAAAAAAAGAAGAAGAAATACCCGTGTGTTAAGGATAAGGAAAAAGGAAAAAAAAAGTATAGGAAATCCGTTTTGATGAACGATTCTTACCAAAATTGCTCTGGATTTTAGCGAATTTACTCCGATCTGAAGCGTCAAAAGTAAAAATTTCCAACTGAGCGAGAAAAACGATTTTTAAAAAATTTTCTGGCTGTAGATCGGAAACTCCACAGACTGTTCCGTTCGAGTAAACAAGTTGAAGAATGAGACGGAAAAAAAATTGAAAATTGCCTCATTTTTTTTTTGCTTTATTGGACTTTGAGAAAACAAACTTCATTTAAAGGTTGTTATTATTGATCAACACAACCCTCTTCAATATGTTGCAGAAAAAAGTACAGTACCTTCTGTTTTCTACGGAAGGTTTTTGTTTAGCGTTTCATTTATAGAGACAAAGAACATTGGCGAGCGAATGTGTCAAAAACGAGTTTGTCGATCTTTCTTACAGGACGTTATTTTCGTAGTAGCAAAAAAAATATATAATGGAATAAGAAAAGTAAAGAAAATCTCGAGAGTTAGGCGACCATTGATCCAATGGAAAACGGCGACCCCAGTGTTTGCTTCAAGTCCCATTTGAGTGCATTAATGTTTTAGTGAAAGGAGATAGGCAACCGCTCGACATAGCTCAAGAAATACGAGTGAAAGAAGAAATAGAAAGGAAAAATCGAACGTACGTTTTGCATGTCACCAAAGTCACCAGTCGCTTTCCATTCGAGTTCGAAAAGATCAAAGTGTTCAGAGGTCAGTAGGAGTTGAAAGAAATCTTTACCACGAAAAACATGAATTTCCTTTCAAGTCGGCGAAGGAAACGGCCTACCTTTCACTAAAAACGTCATTTCTTCGGTTCGTAGTGAATTTCGAAATGGCTCGAAAATATGATTAACGATTAATTTTTAGAAGCTTGGTGAAATGAAGCTGATAATTTATTAATATTTTTTTAATTATTTTGGCTCTGCAAATTGTCATTAAAACAACAACTTGCTAACTTTTTAAAATCCAAAAAATCCAGTGAACAAGAAATGCATTACTAAAAGCGATAAACTTAACCTAAACGACCCACGTCAAGCAATAACAAAAAAATTAATTTTTGTAAAAAACACGTGGTTTATATGTTCATCACGATTTACGTTATTTAATTTTATAAAATCGATTCCAGAGTTTTAATTTCCTGGACACTTACACAATAGGTACCTTTATAACATTATCTCTGCTTAGAACAACTCATATCCGAAAGCTCCAACTCATCCAAAAGCTGCCGTTTGTTTGTCTACAAAAACAATGCACAAAAGAGTGTTTTTATTTTTAAAAAAGTTTTGTACAAACACGTTATTCATAGCCTGATAGCTGTATCGGGCGTAACACGCCTGAATTGAAACTATTGTGTATTATAAACATCGCTCTAAAACAAAATTCAAATACATTTACGAAACATTGCATATTCCAACTTATGTAATTTTTAAATATCTTTAGATGCTAATGGGAATAATGTAAATAACATGATTAATATTTAATGGAAAAATTAAGTGAAAACAATTTTTTTTAATTACATATTACAGTAATATAAAAATAAGCACTAATGAAATGTGAGTTTATGTCAATTAACCAAAAATGTAAATAGGTTTTAAAAAAAAACATTCAACTGAAAAACATGCGGTACACATAGACATGTTAAAACACATTCTCTTTTAATTATGAACAGTTTAAATGTTCACAATGTTTTTTTTTAAATTTTTTTTTTTAAATTTAAAATATAAAGTATTTTGAGAACATCTTAACACACATAGAACGTAAACAATTAAAAGCTCCGTCTGGAAAAATCACTTTAGCTACACTGCATATTTGATGAAATGTTTTGTCTGGTGCTCATTTGTATTGGCCCTCTAATGTCGGGTGCTGTTTTGTGTCGGCGTTCTATTGTCGGCGCTCATTTGTCTGATTTGATGGAGTGTAGTCTCAATAAACCTACAAGGCTAAAATTATATGTTGTAAAAGTTTATTTAGCTTATTTTACGTTCGCATTAGTATTGGCCAGTTAGCTCTAGCTGGTAGCACGGCAATACACCTAAACTTTAACGTCTAAAGCCTTCACACCTAAGTCAATACGCTTAAACGTCAATACATCTAAAAACTAATTTGCCTACGTATATTATTAAATTATTATCAATAATTTGTATTGAAAAAAAAATAATCACTATGTACATTTTTATATTGATTTTTTTTATATTGCTTTTATTTATTCATTAATTTATTGATGGGCCCGCTTTGTCTATTAGAGTCGTGGTGGGTAAGCCCATGAAGGACTGTAATCTTTTTATTTGAGAAGTGGCGTCTCGACTCCGTGGTCTTCCCAAATTGCTGAACTCCGCACTCTGTCGAGTAGCGTAAGGCCTGCAATCCTA
>JAQIWH010007864.1:0-10898 GCA_034695005.1 Cryptops parisi | reverse complement strand
CATACAAAAGTAATAAAACATCTCTTGATTATTTTTAACTTTATCCTCAATTAATTATATTCAATTATATTGCGTTGTATGAATTTATGTAAACTGTACATTTTTTATACTCTTTATATTACGCTTTATATTTCCCTTGTGAGTGAGTGAGCTGGGAATTGAAAGTGTACTGCCATCTACAGTCGTTCATGATAATGTACTGTTTAGTCCAATGTACCAAAAAAAACCGTATAAAAAGAGAATCGTACAAGTCCTTCGCATAAATCAAAACCGCGTGAGCCTAATGTAAATACAAATAACTAAATCAAAAGTTGCAGAAATCGAATTACCGAATTACTCAAAGATTGCATAAATTTTGATTCGCATAAATCGAAACATGCAGAAATCAAAAAGAAAAAAATACTTCTTTCATATACATACAGTATGTACTGTATGTATATGATAGTATATAAATAGTATGCTTAAAAAACATTTTTAATGTATTTGTTTTGTAATAATATACAAAAAAATACAACAATTTGTTCAAAGATTGAAATAATGAGTCAACATGGTTTGAAAATGATTCGTAAAATGAGTGTGCACATTCCTAAAGCGTGAATTGGATAAATGTTCAAGATTCGAGTACATTATTAAGTCATTGAAATAAAAATATTACTTTTAAAACCAGTAATTAAACATTAGTTAAACCCACCAATTGAAAGACTGGTGTCATCAGAGTCGTTTGGCATTTTCAGGATTTCGTGGATAATGTCTTTCTCTACAATTTGGAAACAAATCTTTGAAAATGTGAAAAAAAATATTAAACACTATATATTTGCCGGACACATTTGTTTGTCACATGCTTTGTTTTCATAATATTTGGTTGTGTCGCGATAAAAGACTCACCCTGTATATTGAGTCTTTTGGTATACCATGCATTTCGTATTCATTTCATAAGCAATACAGTCTAGTTAAATATTTCGAATTTCCTCGTATATGGAGACTTTTGGCGCACCCTGGTATTTTGCGTCAAACTCGTGTTCAATTACTGTATAGTTTCGTTACAGCAATAAAAACAGTCGGTTCATCGAAATGTCGAATAACGTAGAAAATTCATGATGAATGAAGTATACCAAATTAATATTAATAAAAACTATATTTTTATATAAAAAATTCACTTATAATAATTACAACTTACGATTTTCACCTTATTTTGTGTTTATCTAGTTTTTGCTAAGTCTTTCCAAGTGCAACGTAAACACATCGAATTTTCTCTTTTCATTGGACATGTTTGTAGTGTGTGTTGACGACAGTATGAGAAATTAGTGTGCATCCGTCAACAAATCTAACTCCATGCTGAGTGGCCCAAAAAAACAAACAGCAATCATTTGACAGTATGACATGTCAGAAAAAAACAAACATATAATGTCGGATAATCTACACTGCTGTATTTTTTAAATATACAGTATATGAATACTTACGCATAATACATTCTTGCTGGCTAGACTTTGGTCGACAGCGCGATAGATGGTTGTCTGGGCACCATGTGCCACGTTGTTTTGCAACAAAATAATCGATGTCCTACATCGATGAAACCTCTCATGTGGTGAACACATGACCAATGCTGTAGTTGTAACGATTGAATTCGGTTTTTTACGATTCAGTGTAACTCGTTAACTCTGGTAAACAACGATAAAACTATGTACCAGTACATTATGTTTCAAATTGCACGCATTTGGATTAGTTTTGGAGCTTCATACTTAGGACTCGAAATTTGGTGCAAAGATGTACGTGACAATTGAATCTATCAAATTTTTGAGGAATTAATGTCGTGTCAATTTGGAGCTAAAAAATGAAAAAGTGAAAAATCGTTTTTCAGGTAGTGTTGCTGATACTCTGAACCACATGTTCGCTTCCCATTGTTAGAACTAAACATATACAATAATATTGTTTACTACATATAGCTCGCGCTCATTGTTGAGTGCAAAATAGATTTATCCGAAGAAACACTTTACTACTAAAAATTGTACAAAAAAATTGTTTCAATGTTTCCACACGCAATTACTCTGGCGACTCCAAGAGATATTTAATGACTTGTTTATTTTTGTTTAATAAGTGTAACCGCAAAGAAAAATTTCAATATGGTCAATCTACAATATAATACCGCTCTTGACAGCAGTTTGTTTACCAATTCCTGTGATGGAACTATAGTGACAATAGCTGTTTTGCCATGTCAACTTGCATCACCGTTACAACGTTCTCCCTTGATTGAACGGCGACAAAAGAAAATAATTTGTAGCTATTATTGACAAGTGGTAGAAATATTTATATCAGTATGGAACATTGATTCCATTAACATTTTCAACATTTTTAAAAGTTTCAGAAATTATTCACATGCTGCAAATGACAATAATAACCTTGAATTCCAAACTGAGTTTAGAATTATAGTTGAAATCAGTTTAATTGAACAATCGAAGAGCTTATTTCCAAAACGTCTTAACTTCATTTTTGATGAAAAAATATATTCTTAGTTAAGAGGTTCTGAAATCTATCTATGTATCGCCGATTCCAAATATGTTATTTTAAAGCCTCTCAAAACTCATTATTTCCTACTGAAAAACACTTTTAAAAAAACCACGTTTATAGACAAAGCCTATGGTCGAATGAATAAGAAATAATTCCTAAAAAATTGTATTTCATGGATTTTTAGAAATAAATAAATAAGCTGTTAAATTTTTTTGACAGTCGTACGAAATAATAGGTTTTTATTGGCTTATAATAATCTAAACGTGGTCCTCTTTTTGATCTGTAAGTTCGTTGGTGAAACTTGCAATTTGTTGTTTTGAGAGAGTCATGTCAAAGTGTATGCCATTCAAAATGACATCGCGTTGTGACCGCAATAATGAACCTATGGTTTCGGAAAATGATGCTTCACCCAGTAGACACACTAAATCAAAATAATTGACAATTGAAAAGCGAAATGGAATATTACACCTTTTGCTAAAACGAAAGCTCGACAACCCACTTCAGCTGTAACTTTTAGATCACCCTGTAATAAATCATGCACTCTGGAGTACATCGACCAATCAAGAAAGTACTTTATTTTCATCTAAATCTAACCTGGCGATTATGGGTATAAGATCCCAGTTCAGGTTACTTATAAAAATAATAAAAGAGCTTACTAACACGTCAAGTGTTACAAATAATCGAAGTCGCCATCGCCACCAACGGCGATCTCAGATAACGAAAAAGTTTCAATCAAAATATTTTTTTAAAAAAAAAATCATTAAAATCATAAAATAGTGAAACTTATTTCAATTTAAACTTTTGTCATGCCTATGATCTCATGGCGTGGATATCGCGATTTTAAGCAGTAATTTTTCATGTACAGCGCTGCTATACAGAACTTGCCTTAAGAGTGGAGCAAGTGCCCAAAATAATAAAACGAAGAGCAATTTAAAAAGCGCCTCATTAGCGAGGCGGGTACTTCTGTATTTTGCTAAGCTATTACAGGACGATCCTTCAACCCCCCCCCCCCATTTAAAAAAAAAATAGAAATTAAATCAAATCATCCACGAAATCAACACTCTTCAAAGAAAGCCACCGAAAACCCCGTTGTCATGACAACCATGACGTCGACAACCCGTACTTTAAATGTCACTGTCATCAACACAAACACTTGAAATCACACAAGGGTTAATTAAAATTCACAATTCACCCACTCCATATTCAAAGCTTCTTTAATTTTCCTTTTTTGTATTTCACTTATCCAATTAAAAAAAATACAGTACAGTATTGTACTTGTAAACAGTACAGTATTGTAACTCTTTAAAAAAAAACGCTATTAAGATACAGTATACGAAAAGCAAAAACAAAACATGAATAACACATTTAGGTCTTTTACCGATTATGTAAGCTAATTCACACGCGTCGTATAGAATAAATCGTTTTTCGAACCTGTACGCTTCCTAGTTTCTAAAAGGCCGGATATCATTTTCCAAACCCACCAGTTTAAGACTTACATCCCATAACCTTTTGGCAGCTTCTTCATCTTGCGCTGCGGGTGTTGGCGTACTCTCTGCGCAATCACTGCAAAATACAACAACACTTACATTGTGCATATCAAATGTCACATATTAACAACATTTAATACCCGATGTCCAAGCCCAATTTTTTATACTCGAAAAGCTAATATGATGAAAATTCTAGATATGATAATATCAGCTTGAGGGGAGTCTTTCAAACGATGGGCCTATTATTTTCATTGTTCTTAAAATTAAATTTGTAAAAAAATCGCAATTGTTAAATTGCGTTTTTTTGCCCATATAGTCAGAATCGACTATCGTTTCATTTATTTCCAACAATCCAACTGAAAAACAAAATCATCCAACAAAAGCAAATTACAACACACCATCGGATGCAGCAACTTCAGTGCATAGCAAAGGTTGTATGTAGTGAAGCTGCTGCATTAGCATGGTTGTGTTTTTTGTACATGTATGTTGTTTTGTCCCATCGGATGCAAAAAAATAAAATACTTACGCATAATAATAACCGCTCTTGTTTTGTATGTGTTCGTCCACAGCGCAATAGATAGTGGTCTGCGCACCTTGCTTTAAAGTTTTAGCAAATGGTCTGAAGAGCAAGAAGAAAATTTTGTACCAGATACTTAGCTCGTCGAAAACGTGACGAGAAAATCGAGTGCTGACTACACCCGGATGTACTGCGTATGTCGTTACACCCGTACCTAAATCGCAATATATTAAAAAAAAAAATTGTTTAACTGTTTATTAGCGTTAAGAATAATTGAAGAACGTTGTACGAGGACTGATTCAAAAAATTCCAGGACTGATTTTTTAAAAATGTATTTACAACATTTACGAGTTATTGGACACTGTCCCCTTCTAAGTAATCTTCTTGGGAAGCTATACATTTTTCCCACTGCTGGAAGGATCCTGGGAACTCATCTTCTGAAATGCTGTTCAGCTCCTCCGGCGATGTTTCTTTACTTTCATCAGTTGAGTCAAATCTCTGCCCTTTCAACGGTTTCTTGAATTTCGTAAACAAAAAAAAGTTGGCAGAAGCCCCGTCTGGTGAGGCTGGGGGCATTTTTTATGCGAATGAGCAACGCAGAATGAACAGGGGCGTTGTCATGATGCCCCACTTCGCCACAGCTCTCTCTGGTCTCTTCCTTCTGACAGTCTCGCGCAAATGTCTCAGGGTTTCAGTGACAACGCGATCGACTCAGACATTCATTCCCAAAATCTTCTTGCAACATTTGAAAATTTTCTGTACAAGTTTCACCTAACTTCACACAAAACTTGACACAAACGCGTTGTTCTTCTTTTTGATTCATTTGACAAAAAATCGCCAAACACGAAAAACTTGCTTCACCAAAGCGTCTGTTACTTCACCACAAAGAAGGTTATCGCGAATCTAAAAACACAGGTGAGCACGGGAAATGTCACAGCTAAGAATGCTACCAACCGTACCACTCTCTGACACTCCGTTCGCGCGCAATAAAAAAAGTCCTGAAACATTTTGATCAGCCCTCGTATGTGACAAAATTGAGATTATTATGAAATAACGTTTTTTATACATTAGCCTATCTAGTGTTATCACCAAGTAAAAAATGACACTACAACCTTATGCAACTGAAAGTAAACATGAAGAACAAGTTGCCTGTGAATATTGGTTTCATTAACCGCAATAAAAAACAAACAAACAAACAAACAAGAACGCGGCCTAGACAACAAACATTTTTTTGTAATTTGCTCAAAATTGTGATTTGTAAAATATAACGTTCATCCGGGCAAACTTTTGATTGTCTGAGCTGAACGAAGTGAAGCTAAGACTTATACCTCGATAAGACGGCTGATTTGGTATTTTTGTTAGCCAAATAGCTCAAAGTTCCGTAGGCGGATTTTGACAAAATTTCGAATATACACCGAAAAAACTCACCAATTTTTCAAGCATGGATTTCTCATGATCCGCTTAAGCAACACAAAAATTAAAATTATATTACATGAAAGCTCCATTCCATATCCTTTCAGTGATTTAAAATTTGATGCTCTGACTTCTATAGTTTGACCACAATGGTCACGCGAAATGAGAAATCGCTTACGCGGTTCATGACAAATCGCTCTTTAAACATTGGTGAAAGTTGGTTTTTTTGGTCCACCCTGTATACTCAGTAGCAAGTGCAGATGCGCAACAACTATCAGGTTTGACCCTAGGTCCTAGTGAAGATTGACAAGGCTACTTTGTCAATCAAATGCATATACTAAGTTATAAGCTAAATGTAAATGAAACCAAATGTAAAAATAAAATAAATTAAAATAATCGAACGTAAATCATTCAGCTCAGACTATCCATTATAAGGGTTTGGAGAGGGGATCAATATTGATAACGATAAAGGATAAATAATATTCAATTTTACCTAACAGCCTTCTCGCAAGTTCTTTGGTAAAAAGAAGGTTTGCCAATTTGCTGTGGCTATACGTGTAAAACGCTGTATACGAATTCGGAACATCAAAGTTCAAATCGTTCCAATTCATCGATGGTACGACTGAAAAAGTCACACAAATTCAAATTTCTAAATATTTCTATTCTAGTTTTAAACTTACATACAAACATCAACAACAAAAACTTACATTTGTGAGCTGCAGACGATACTGTGATGATTCTGGAAGGAGTGGAGTTCTTTAATCGATTCAAAAGCAGATTGGTGAGAAGAAAATGACCCAAGTGATTGGTTCCAAAAGTCATTTCGAATCCATCTTTCGTCTTACATTTCGGAGACATCAATCCTATCAACATCATCGAAAAACATTCATTTACTCTTCTAAACTATTAGAATGACAAAAAAACAAACAAGAATTGCAATGAATCAGAATACCACTTGAACAATAATTCTGGATGTTTGATAACAGATACATTAAACAATGTTCAGAAGACAATATTTATGATTGAAAAATTGTAATAATTGATTTTTTTTAATATTGTTTTTAATACCGTTCGAGAGAGGTCAGTATGTTACAGTGAACGTTGGTTGTTTTATAGTTTCTGGTTTTCGCGTGTAATGTAGATATAGGACAGTTTGAAAGGTTTTATAATTATCTAACAATATAATTTGCTTGGTCTGTATGTTTGTATGTTTGTAAGTTTATATGTCTGTCACGTGGAAATCAGAATTTTTTTTTTGCATATGCAGGTACTGCTCAATTATTACTCTCAATATAATACACTAAAATGACGTCATGCTGCTACGCAACATGATCTGAAATGTTTCCGTCATTGTTGACGGGCATACAGCTGGTTATGAAAATAATAAGTAATTGAAAAAAAAACTACGTTTTTGATAATTTCTTTTACAAAATCGTCATCCCTGAAAGAAAATATATTTTTGAATGAAACGTGTTAAGTGTTTATTTGGACGGATCGGTTTTATACTCTCAACAATGAATGATTGCTCACATAAACTGTAGGCATAATATTAAAGCATTTATCCTTGTGTACAACAATATGTGATGGCTTAAAATTTAGGTATATCGTCAGCAACACTTTCCGAGAAAAGAACCCTTCATGTGACAAAATCCCACGATCGGTCTAGATTTGATACAACAAAATGTCTACCAACCCCAGCCTATGTTCAAAATTTCAGCTCTGTAAGTCATGATGAACCTACCAATAAAAAAAAGCCCAAGGATGTTGAACCATTTCAATCTCCGAGTAAGTTAAATTAAAGAGGTTAAATATAAAATTACAGAAATGTTTTTAATAAACAATCGTTAAAAAAATCGATAAACAACTTGTGAAACTGAAATATTTTTAACAATAATGATATAGTAACATAGATGATAATGATGTACTAACAACAACACAAACTAGATTCCTCGTTTCAAATATTATCAACATGGCGGCGTATGCATTAATTCGCATAAATAAAACGAGATATTTCCTGCAGACATAAAAATTGCTCACCCGCATTGTTGATGAGGATATCTATATGGGGTTCGGTATTAAGAACCTCTTTGGCGAAGTTGCGGACAGAATCCAGAGAAGCCAAATCCAAAGATTTGATGACAATATCACCGTTGGGAAATTGACTTTTGATGTCGTTCTTCGCTTCTGTCGCCTTTTCCATGTTACGACATGCCATTATCACTCTGGCACCTATACCAAAACAAAAAATACAATAACACAAAAAATAATCACACACACAAAAAACACATTTTTTAAGCCAATTTTATGATGATGATCAAAGTTCATCAACTACTCTATCAAACGTGTAACGCACCCACCACCGTCAAAGTTAATGGAGATCAACACACAACGCTTCGTTTTTCAATTAATTGATGGCATATAAAAGGATGTGTTTGCATAGGAACAAAATAAACGCAACGCAAAAAAATCAATTTAAGCATTTAGCAACACAAACAACGCAACTCGTGCTGGATTATGTTTTTCACTCGCTTCGCTTCATCACCACTTCATAAAACTAGAAAATCGTAATCTGCAAGTTTGTATCGAATTTCAGTAAAATGTGATGTTTGTTAAAATTCTCAGTTTTATTTAACGATTTCTTTCATCGTTTCTTTATTTATTCATTTATTTATTTATTTATTTATTTACTTGTGTAAATTATTAACTTTGCGTTTTACTTGCCTCTCCGAACTAGATCTCGAGCGGTTTCCTTTCCAATGCCAGCATTGGCACCAGTGATGATGACGGTTTTGCCATTCAAAGCAGCTTCGCTTTTGCAAGAACCACCCTTCAACCATTTCCGAAATAGGAAAATTCCCACACCTAAAAACGGTGCAAAAAATTATGTCACCATTAATCAACCAAAGTTAACCAAAGCCTTGTGAAAAAATGTCCACATTTTACAAATAAAACCCAAGTTCAATGTGAAACACAAATATAATTTCAAAATAAATTTTGATAAAATTGTGGGGATCTCAGTGCAAAACGTACATTTACATGGTATATTCTTTAAGCATTTAAAGATTGTTAGGAGAACCTGTCACCGTTACGAATTCATCACTCGACCAATCAGGAGGTACCAGTAGTGGCAGTCATGTGACCACATTGGCTTCTGATTGGCCCAGTGATAAATTTGGATGAGAATTGTGGCCGAATTCGTATAGTGACAATCTTCTTTTAGATTACAAGTTACAAAATGAATAGGCTGAAATCTAAATAATGCAACGTATTAGATATAAATGTATGGAACTAAATGACCATAAAAACCAAATTGGAGATTTTTGTAAATCCATAATGTAACTCAATAAACGATGATAAGAATTAAAGAAACGTTTCTAAGAGCTCAAGGTTAGACTGGAATCACTTGGAAATATGGAATGCAATGTATTTAATAGTCACGCTTGACAGGTTGTGTATAAGAATAACAATGATCTAAGTCCTTTACGACAGTATTTAAAACTCACTGTATTGGAAGACGGAATTCAACCTGAACGAATACATTAAAAATGCTTTTTAAGCAAAACTTTTTAATCTTCATATACAGTCATCATATACAGATATTCTGTACGTACTGTACATACATAATGCAAACAAAATCGACTTTTGATTTCTGGACACACACGCGCGCGAAGTGTCTTAATTCGTTTTGAGACATCAGGATTAGCTATCGCTTTTACTGATGACGACGTCACGAAGAGGGGTCAAACCTATCGAAGCGAGTATGCGTCCAAACCAAACGCAACTTTAGTATACAATGTAAACATTGGCACCATAGGCGTAGCTAGCTTCGAAATCTAGAGGGAGCTAAGCCTCCCTTCTTATTTTTTAACATTTCTAAAAGTTAATCTTTTCGTTAATTTAAAGTAATAACAGGTAACTACAATACTTTCATGTTCTCTATTAGCATAATTCGAAAAATATGATGATTTTTCCAAAGTTACTTGCGTTTTTTATTGGGCTTTTTTATTGGGTCACGATCTTTCTAGGGGAGGCTAATTTTTTTCTAGGGAGGGCTTAGTCTCCCTATCCCCCCCCCCTAGCTACGCCCATGTACAAGACCCATATAGCCTCCTTATTTATTGAGCAGGACCTGAAGCGACTTAGCGATTGGTATGCTACTAAGAATATGAAATTGGATAATTGGAAAACAAAAAAAAAATGTTTTTTTTGGTGCCTCTCATGAGTGTAAAGATACCATTACTGTTCTAGGTTTGACCATTGACCTCCGCCTCAATTTTTTCCCCCACGTCGAAAAGATTATCTGTAAAATAAATCGATCGTATTTTTTGTTCAAACGATTACGTAGCTTACTTACTAATCGGGAGAAAAAATAACTTTTTGAATGAAAAATACAGGTTATAATTACTTACGGTCTACTGATATGGGGTGACGCCCCTTTTTATCGGCTGCAACCCCTCGTTGTTGCATACAATAAGCTACTGCGGGTCCTTTTCAAGTGGTCTCGATATACTTCTATTACTGCAAAGTGCAAAATCCTTAAAATACTCACCTTCAAGAAACTCTTATGATACACGAGGCTAAAGGAGGTTCCATGTATTGTTACTAATTCTGCACATCCTCTGAATCATTATTCCTCATTTTTTAATGACAAAAACTTAGCTCGAGAATCGACTTCTTTTAAATTCGTTCTTGACGGTTTTTCTTCCTTTCCCCACAAACGATTTTCTATTATACTTTGCCAGTGCGGCTCAGAAAAATGGCAATGCAACCAACTTATACATCAACACCAACTTTTAAAAAATTGATTCTAGCCTTTTTGTTCATATTAATTATTCCTTTTAATTCATGTATATTTTTAATTTTTAGTTTGTTTTTTGTTTTTGATGAATGTTTGTCTATTTTTTAAAGGCTTTTATTTAGTTCACTCTGTGTGTTACACTCAAAATGTTCGTAAATTGGAAGCTATTTTTGACCTA
>JAQIWH010007863.1:0-10899 GCA_034695005.1 Cryptops parisi | reverse complement strand
AGCTACCATATTTCTTAACAAAAACATTAGTTGAGACTGCTGTTCCACGTTTGTTTGTCGCACGACACTGGTAATAGCCTTCGTCATCATCTCTAGAAGATGTCACAACTAATGTTCCACGGTTGAGGTGGCCTAGGCGCTTCATCGAAATACGGGGATCGTCTTCCCATCGAAATGTTTTACCATTCTTTATCCAATGATACCTTGACGAATAAAATAAGTTATATATTTCATAATGCGATATAGTAAGTGTATGAGGTGAATGTTGAAAGTATAAAATGTCAATACGCTTCAGCGTGTATTCGTGTACTATTAACTCTTCGTTGTGTGTAATGATAAATTTGGTATAACTTAACCATAATTATTAAGCTTTAACATATGCATGTTAGGTGTCAAGTTGATGGTAGGTCTATAATTGACTAGAATATTTATATTATTTTTGTTTAATCTGCATTCCGTTATACTTACGTTGGTTTGGGATCTCCTATAGCTATACACCAGAGGGTGAAATTTTCTCTTCCCACTCGAAATGACACATCACCAGATTGCTCAGAGGGGTTTCGTGGTTCTCTGATGAGCTTTGGTGGATAGGAAACTATTGAAACGTAAATGAAACAATAAAAATGATCAATCAATATAGAAAGTTTAAACAAATATTCTGTAGAATCTAGCTGAGAGCCCGTCAACAATGACGGGAAGGTTTTAACTCATGTTGCCTCGCAACATGAGTTATTATTTCTTAGCAACCCGTCACTAACAACAAAGATTGTTATTCATATCAGACACACACACATTTCGCAAAGCGAGAAAAAAGCCGTGGGGCTTAAAATAAAAATTGTCGCCTTCAATAAAGGGATTAACACAAAATTAGAATACTGGTACTTTCCGGTTAGAGAGGGTGCAGTTTGATGTTGCTATTTGCTTGTACTTGGTTATGGGTTTATTTTGCAAGTCAGGTTAGGAATAACAAAGAAACGTATTAAATATATCATATTGTTTTGTTTCCTTAACCTTACCAGCAAAATAAACCCATAACCAAGTACAAGCAAATAGCAACATCAAACTGCACCCTCTCTAACCGGAAAGTACCAAAATAATTGTCATCTTGAACTTTCCATATGGAGGGAATCTCGCACGAACAAAATTAATTTTTCTTTTAAAAATGGTCGAGCGACCAGTGCTCGATGGAATGACCCAAATGCTTAATTCAAGAAATTTTTAATTCAAGTTGTTTATCATCGTGTAATTAGCATAACAGTACAAAGTGAAATGTAATAATTAAATCAATGAAAAAGAATAGCAGGAAATAGCAGAAATTAAGCCGTGTTAGTCTCAACCATAGTTACAGTTCCAATGGTAACTCTTACTATTGGATATGTAAAAGTTAATTTGCATACTTACAGTCGGCAAAAATCAAGGGTTTTGACTTGAATTCATATGGTCTGTCATTTTCTTCTTGGTAGCCTGATACGGTCAAGTTCTCGTCAGTGAAGTATTCTCTGTCCGCGTAGACTATGGCTACCACCGCAAATAACACTAAAATAGCCGTGAGCTTAAATCTTGTTGTTGAAGATATCATTTTATTTCAATATGTCTGTGAAAACCATAGATGTTATGAGAAATCCATTCCAATCCAGTTTATGAATAATTTACATACACACATATGCATGCAGCATTCGCATAAACTTGGATTCATATTAATTCAAGTTCATATGTATGTGAGTACAAGTTTATGCGTTTATCTTCTTTATAATGATGTATCAAACAACAATCTAACTATAAAAATAATAACTAAAAGCCTGATGACAATAAACTATGCGTTGTATATTTTTTGTAGTCTTACCTTTATGTTCTACTATCGAAGCGTTTTGTGCTTTCTTATAAATGTTCGTCCTCTGTTACTCCCTCCTTGTCAACATTCAGCATAAGGCTTTTCAAAGTCAAGTGTACGAGATGAAGGATTACAGTATTTTTTCTTAGATTGTGAAAAGTCAAAATAAGAAATTCAATCGTACATATAAATTTACTCAAACAGGTCTTGTTATGAAACAAGGGTGTATTTTCTTTGAAAGGTTGAGGAATAGGCACTTAGCAAAGATATTGATTTTATAGAATTTCAAGGTCTATGGTGAAGCTTTAATTTAAACATATCTTACCATATCGGGCAGTCAAATAGATAACCACACTTCGAAAATTGTTCAGGAGAGCCAATTTTAAGTTTAAAAAAATTCTGTAGTTATTATGTTCTGTCGGGGCCGAAGAACAAATTCGAACATTGACTACTCATGTAGTGATGTCATTTGTCATGCAATCACGTCAAGGCGTTCCATCTGCAATTGAAACTAGATACGTTTTATCTTAACTAGTACGAGTTAATCTATCAATAATCGATTCGTATAAATTAACAAAAAGCAGGAAAAGATTATAACTTCACAAATGTCATACAAATTATTTTGTTAAAAAAAATTAAAAATTTTTGAAACTATTTTTATCATGATCTTTAAGTGTATATCCAACGCTTTACAAATCTTATAAACTCAAAGCACAATAGCTAATGAAACTCACTCATTTAAGTAAATCTCTATAAATAAAAGCTACTTTCCCTAACTCTGACGTCAGAGCCTGCGGCGATAGGCCACGTGCATACCAACGATTGCGCATGCTGGGTCATTCCATTCGCGGAAAAGAGAAAAGGAGAGGGAGTATTTCCGGTGCACATTGACAATCCGTGAACAAAGACATGTTTTTACATTTTTGGATTAGCTGGAAATTGACCAATATGTGGAAATTGAACAAAAATATTTAATGTTTAATGATTTTATTTGCGTCCCAAAGAAACATAAAAAATACACAACGAGCAACCAACAAATTATTAAAAAACAACAACAAAATGAAAACAAAGGATTGAACAGCATGATAATACTATATCATAAAAAGTTATTACAAAAAACATAAAATTTCAAATTTGGACTCAGTACTTATTACTATACAATATATGTTTTTTTAACAGTACATATACTTTAAAATGATTACACGAGACAGAGCAATTTCTATTTATACAAGTAAAAGCTACTTTCCTAATAATTAATTTAAACCCGTGCAAATTACGATAATCATAAAGTTAGAAACTGAAAATTAAACAAAAACCCTTATAAATTTAGTAATTCACTTTATATATTGATCTCTTCTATTCTATTAGAAGAGATTGAATATCAGAACTGAAAAAATTGTCAAATTTGTATATGAAAAGTGTATCAGATTTTAAATTAATAGAATTGCGAAACTTGACAAAAATATTTCTAATATAAAAATTATTAGATCCCATCAAGATCATAGTTATGTATTATTAAAAAAATTTGTTCGTTTTTTTAAACAAAAAATCATTAATGGGTAAAATACAGAAATATTCTGAATTTAATCTTAACACAATCTAAATTTTAATCATCGTTATTGAATCACCAATTTATTTGACATTCTCTATGCCTTAGTCTTCGTAACATCGGAATATTGCATTTTAATTGGCATTTTGCAGTAGATAAATGTAGCAGATACAGCATTTCAATCATTTTCATAACATGACATAATGACAGTATTTTTCTTAGATTGTGAAAAGTCAAAATAAGAAATTCAATCGTGCATATAAATTTGCACAAACAGACATAAGTTCTTGTTATGAAACAAGGGTGTATTTTGTTTGAAAGATTGAGGAATATGCACGTAGATAACTTAGCAAAGATCTTGATTTGATAGAACTCCAAGGTCTATGGTACAGCTTTAATTTAAACATATTGGGCAGCAAAGTTGAAAACCACATTTCGAAAATTGTTCAGGAGAGCCAATTTTAAGTTTTAAAAAATTCTATAATTATTATGGGTTTTTCAATATTTAAGAGCTCATGGTATCATCAAGTCTCATTTATTAAGCACCCATTCCAACAATCAGACGTTCCATTAATGTTTTGTTTTTATTTATTTCTATTCTTTTTCATCGCAAGGCATAGAATTTTGTGGCTTACCATTATATCGCCTATAAATATATCATTGAAGGGCTCAGGGGAATATAATGGTATATTTTGGAAAAAACCGGAAGGAAGTAATAAAATAACTAGCTAGAAACAGTACTGAGCTAGAAACAGTATATTGATGTGAAAATGTCATCTTTGAAAAATAAGTGTGACTTACCATTATGCTGCCTGATGCCATCCAATTGGTTATAAGACATTGTGTTTGTGAATGGACGATTAGGTTCGGTGAAGTATCAGAATGTGTTATTACCCTCCTGTATACTCGTTATTATGGGTGGAGTTGGTTGATATAAAATTGAACTATCTTATTACCCGTGCCTGTTAAGTTGAAATCTGCCTGGAAGTTTTCATTTTAACAGGGACGCGTTTTCAGAAAATTCGGGTAGCACGTCAATACGCTTAAACTTTAATCAACGCTCTACTGTACTTAACTTTGTGATGTTTGAGAGGGTAAGGGATCATGCTATTTTATTTAGATACAACGTGGGCCGAACAAACCATCACCGATGTTTAAAGAGCGATTTCTTATGAAGTTAAGCAAAAACTAGACTTATCACATGAAAGTGAAATTCAATATCTTTTCAATGGTATTTAATGCTATGCTATGGCTTTTTATAGTTTGGTCGCAATGACTGCGCGAAAAAAAAGTACTCTCAAAAAAGTTGTAAAATGACTTTTACCAGTTCAGTGCGTAAGTAAAAAATGGTTAAATGAAAGATGGGAGGGTTAAATTTGTGATACCACGAATATCATCCGGTTTTTCTGATTCACATTTACGAATCTCGAAAAACGTATTGTTGCTATCATACATCTCTCGTGATGTCATGTCATTCATTGGTAATATATTTCTTAATTTGTACTGTACATGGCGATCGATTGCATGCATTTCCTGGCTGGTAAAAATTGGCAAAGAATATGACAAGGGGATGGATGAGAGGTAGATTTGTTGCTTGTATCTCAATTGTGTCGTAAATAACTTGATCCTAACGTGATTCAAAGTTGTTCGAGATAAATAAAAAACAAATCAAAATTAGTAAAATAAGTTAGATTCAATGCAAAGATAATTTATACTGAAGGTATAATTTAAAATTTAATACTTATAAGCAGTAATAACTATAACTTAGAGAACCGAGAACTGCAGTTCTTAATAACGGTTCTTCATCGAAGAACCGCGGTTCTTGATTTCAGATAAACCGCGAATGCCAAACTCGTGAGAAATAGATGCAAATCTAGAGTACATGGAATAAGTCCAATGGAAGTGTGAGAAAACTACAAACTTACAGTACGGTAATTCATTTTAAAATATTCGGACGCAGAGCTTATGTCATAAATAATGATCCGAAAAGAAGTAAACTGGAGTCACGAAGAGTATTTGAGGTACCGAAAGGCTTAACGTATTTATTACCCACATAGCAACAAGATTGAAGAAAGTCATCACGTGACATTTTTAGAAAACGAAAGGGGTCAAATGAAAAAATCAGATGATGATGATGAATACGAAGACTTGAACGAAATGAATTTTTATATGCAAGATGATGATGATGAAGAAGATGGGCCATGCTTAGGAAAAGCTGTAAGAAACAAACCTACGATAAATCAAGACTTAGAAGAAGAAAGAGACAGTCAAGAATGAGAAGATGTAACGATGAACGAAAATGTACAAATGGAACAAGAATGTGATGAGGAAACCAGGAATGAAGAAACAAGAGAAGAATCTCAAAACGATGACACAACTAGCCAGCAACAAAGTAATGCAGAAGTGAAAAAAGGGCTCTACTGACGCAGTAATACAAGTCAGACGACAAGAGAAATAAAATGTCTACAGTCACATCTACTGTTCACAAAACTACTAGTATAAATGTTTAAACATAAGTTATGTACCGGTATCTCAGCGTCTGTCTGTCTGTACGTCTGTTTGTCACACTG
Source organism: Cryptops parisi (assembly GCA_034695005.1). Lineage (NCBI taxonomy): Eukaryota > Metazoa > Arthropoda > Chilopoda > Scolopendromorpha > Cryptopidae > Cryptops > Cryptops parisi. Next base: position 4,949 of record JAQIWH010007863.1, on the reverse strand, counting down.
AGAAAGGGAAAATCGTGAAGAAAAAAAATTTAATTTTTGTTTTTGGTCGAGGCGGGATTCGAACCCGGGTTCAAATGGCAGCTATAGCATTACTTTACCCACTGGGCCACAATCACGTGCAATCTCGCTAGTCGCACGTGATTGGCTGAGAGCTGCAACGTCAAGCGGAGGTGTCCATTTCGTTCCATTTTATTTTAAAATGAAACGAATAATATTGAACTACAAGAAATAGTGTTAATAAGAATTACCGTCGATTATTTACCGTAAAATACTAGACACGCAAAATATTAAAAAAAAAGAAGAAAATGTATTAATATTTTTTGTATTATTTAGAAGTATTTTAAAACTACATGTTTAAACTAATGCACAATGAAAGCACAGTACACATCTGAAATACTCATGCAAATAGTTCATGAAAAAGTATTTGGAATTGTACTACATAGTATGTGCTGTACAGTACAATGAAAACTTATTTCTGTACTGATACTAACACAATTTTTTATAAGAATAAATCGCAATATATAATAATGTACATTCACACATTGAAGTACAGTACAACATATGTAATGTTGCATTTGAAATAAATGTCAAGTAAGGTAATACGAGATTCATTTATTTATATTTTATCTTCCAACCCGTAGGGACAAACAAATACAGCAAATTTATTTGAAACAAACCAACGCAACAAGCAAATTAGAAAATGTAGCTACAATATAGGAGGGATACATGTGGTAACAATCAGCAACAGCATTTTGCCAATTTTGAGCTGAACTACCAAAATACCAAAGAATGGATCTTAAGCTTTAAGATAAATAGGGTTTGTTACAAAAAAACATTGAAAATATGTATTTATTGAACGAATCATGTTGAAACTTTGGTTAATGAATCGTAAAAAGTTTTTCAGTAGAAGACATCTTCACAAATGTTCAATGTTGGGGCGATGATCACCGTATTTTGTACGAAATGCAGCACGGCAATACCGAATCGGTGACGGCGCTTCACCGTGCATTTCGTACGAAATACGATGATCATCGCCCCAACATTGAACATTTGTGAAGATGTTTTCTACTGAAAAACTCTTTACGATTCATTAACTAAAGTTTCAGCATGTTTCGTTCAATACATATTTTGAAAGTTGTGGTATTCTTTTGTTATAACCCTGTATAATGGAAACAATCAAACCATGATAAACATGTGAAAAGCAAAAACAAGCATTAAAAGTTACAAAAAAATGTCAAGTGAAGTTCTACTTGGAATTACATATTTATGCATTTCATTGAACTCTTCATTTCATACTACAAAGTTTGTACGAGTTGCGCAGTTATAAAGTTAACGTCATATTTTAACTGTTATTCGAATCAATTTATTGGAATACACAAACGATTCATAACCTCTGGTGGCTGCGACGATTGAAAAGCCACAACAAATACATGATAAATCTTTGTGAAAAAGCAAATACTGTACAAGTTATAATAAAAATGAACGTCAATTAAAACTTAATAATAAAGTTCTATTTTGCCGACAACATGACTTATTTTGCGAAGCAATCAAACCATTATAAACATTTGTGAAAAGCTTGCAAATACAAGCTTTAAAAAGTTATCCTCCTGAAACGCGAGCAAAAAATAAGCAAGTCACATTAAAAAAATTTTAATTTTATTTTCATTTGGAACATACTGATAGTAAAAAAATAATTATTTTTTTTAATATCACCTTGGGTTGGCGGAGGGGGGTGGGGCATCTACAGTACATTGTACAGTATACTGTACACAAAACATTCCCTCTAAAACTCTAAAATTAAAATACTTTATTCCACAGTGTTAATTAGATCTTTCTCTTCAAATTTATGCCAAAAAAATTATACATAATTCCGAAAATAAAATAAGGAAAAATTGAATCTTATGTGAAATGCTGTTTTTAATCGTCGAATGCATATTTAACTACATTTGGGAGAAAAATAAATTGATACTTTTTTTATCTGGTGATGATAATAGTAACTACACATGTATAGTGTACTATACATTCGGTCGGAGATCCAAATAACGCATTAGATAAAATTAGAAAAAATAATTTAGTAATGTACACTGAGTATTAGGAGGTTAAAATAAACATGAACATCAATTCTTCTGATTTCTGAGCTCCGAGTCGCTTAGAGTGACGTCATGTGCATCAACGCCTCTAGCGGCCACCATCGGCAACTGAGCAAATAGCGCTACCTAGGATTTAAATTACCTTGACTTGAACTCGTACAACAAAAACCTGTTTTTTACCACCTAAAAGCTCGACCGTCATTTTTGACGGGCATACCGCTAGTGACATAAGAATGAACTAGAATTAATACATACCTTCCTACCCATTTTTCGTTGTGAGGAATCAGTCTATCTATATCATGAAAGAAGGGGTTCGTCCTTACCACACTTGAACGAGTAGAAGTATATGAAATAATAGAATCCAACCGTACAGGTCCAGCAACTAATCAACGATTTAAATTATAGTAGTTAGAAAACATCAACAACTAAAATGCAAAACATAATACAAATCATCACAATACTTGATCTATCTATAAAAAATGAAATTCCAAGAGTTACTTTTCAATATGTGACAAAATTAAAAAACATGTAAATGAAGTTATGAAGTTTGAAAAAAATTAAATTCCATGTAAATCATTCCAACAAGAATCAATGAAGTTGTTTAGTATACTTACCACTGTCTACTAGTGTATTGACCTTGATGACATCGCTGGGTGGTCCGTTATAACGTTCATTGAACGCAAGCACCCGTATTTTGTATTCCGTATTTGGAGCGAGTCCGTGGACTGTGTGTCGCGTGACATCTGGTCCAACAATAATTTCTCGGTTTTGAGTGGGATGTTCAGAAATTTGTATCTGAAAGTAATAACACGTTGTAATAGCTACAGATGATGACATCTCAAGAAATTTGAACATATCACATGATATAAAAACATGACATTCTATAAATACCAATATACAGTATACTACAAAACAACGTTTCAAACGTACTTTATAGCCCTTGAAATGCCCTCTAACGCTGTCGATAGGCACACTGTTCCATCTAATTTCAGCCATGGTTGCATCGATTAACTTCAGTAATGTTAACTCGGTGGGGGCCAAAAGGGGAACTGCAAAAATGAAAGCCAGTAGACTCCAGCATTCATCAGATGTGGTAAAATTTAATTGATAAACGAAATTTTCATACCATCTTCACCAGAAAATCCCGTGACAAACAATGGAAAATCTCTAGCCTCTCCCAAACTATTACGTGCTATCACTACGATGAGGTAAGGATCGAATGGTTGAGTGCCAGTTACTTCCAACTGTGTTTGATTCCAATTAAACACAGAAACATCTTTAGGCGGCGATGACGTGTCAGGACGAGTTAGTCGGTAGAGCACACGATAATAGAATCCTGGACCATTATGCTCTTTGGGCGGTATTGGCTATTGATACCAAACATGCACTTATCAATAATTTTTGCTACGCACTTTGTACGAATACTACTACCATGATAAATGTGACCAGTTACAATAAAATGTGACTAAGGTAACAGCCAAAACAGACTAACTTCTGCAACTAGTTATTAATTATAATTAATACGCAAACCCTTACCGTCCACGATATAATCATATTTGTTGGTTTTGTTCCTTTTCCCACCACATTTTCTGGATTCTTATCTGGAACTTGGGGTGGTACTCTGCACATTTTAGAAGGCTCACTTGGTCTACTGTCACCTAGTTCGTTGCGAGCAATCACCCGGAAAGAGTAATTAGACCATGGGCTCAGTTCAACCTGGATTTTCCATAACAAGAAATAATAACAGATGTATAAATAGTTTACATGATACAGATAACTTAAGTAGTTTAGATGCAAGATGCTAAAGAACTCACGGAAAAATTCTGCACAGAAAATCACAGAACCATGAGAGGGTTATAATAAAAGTATAAGGTAAGTAGACCAAATAAGGCTATGCTCTTAATAAGGCCAACACGGGTTTTAAAAACAACTACAGAATTATTCCGGTAAATAGCAACACCGATCAGTAGAGCAAGTTAATGTTAGTTGATAGCGAGAAACGTTATGCTCATTCATCTTGAAGTTTTAAAGTGGGAAGGGGTTAAAGTTAAAGTAATTATTTTCGAATTAACTAAACGTAGTAAAATTTTGTCTCGCCCATGATTACATTGACCATGGTTGGATTTTATAAATTAAGCTTCAAATCCTGTGTGGAATATGTCAGCCGCACGTGCTCGCAATAAGGCCAGGGGGTGCGGGACTGAGTAGGAACGACGCGGACTGAAGAACGTGTCACCACACTGAGCAGGACCGACCGTGAGCTCTTTATTAGTCCAAGATGTGATAAGCGTTAAGAAGACGGGCTTATTCGCTTTGTTTCATTCCTGAACAAAAAAATGTGAATATTTTAAATGTAATGACGTGACTTATAATAAGTTTTCCATGCGTTTATTATAAGTTCCATAAATTTTCCATACGAGTAGTGGCCTTATTTGGAACACCATGCTCCTAATAAGGCCAATCTAAACCCGGTTCTTATTTCCCCCAAATCTCCCAAAAAATGGATCATTTTCGGTCCATAATTATTTTTATTATGAAGCCCACAAGTATAAGTAAGTTTCATGGTTCTTGCTGTAATAGACACTGGCCAATAATTTTTCAAAAATTAACTTATGGTTAATTTTTGGCAAATTAACCATATTGGCCTTATTTGGTGCACTTACCTTACTGTAAACTAACCGTAATCCGGTTAATAAGAACCGTGAGAATGTTGTGCGGAAGTTTCGTGTGGGCTTTTTACATGTGTGCATTTATTCATTTTACCTCAAACTTAGTTTCTGTCACATTGTAACCGACATCCATCCAAATGTCAGGTGTCAACTCCGTGTTAGTTTGGATATTGTAATTTAGAATGAGTGG
>JAQIWH010007862.1:0-10901 GCA_034695005.1 Cryptops parisi | reverse complement strand
TTTTTTATTTTGCTTGCTCCACCCACTGGATTCTTTTTCGTTCGTTCTTTGGTCATCACCTTTGGTTTTTTCGTTCTTTAGTTACCTTTGGTTTTTCGCTTTTTTGTTACCTTTGGTTTTCATTCCGGTCGGATACCTTCCACTTCCAGTCGGTTCGCTCTTGTGGGTGACTCCATCATTACACCCACACCCTCTCGACCCCCTTCATTTCGTATCTCCACCTCGCTCAGCTCCAACCTCATCCATCACAAACACCTTCTTCCATCACCACCTCCTACTTCCGATCGATCACTGGTTACGTTTGCACACACAAAGGGGTATCTATCATTAACACCGACGGTGTTGCGGGAAGGTAGTGACAGCTGGTGTTGCTGTAAGGCAAAGTTTAGTACACATTTTCCCCCTCCACCACCACTCCCCTCCGACCCCCTTACCGCCACCTCATCTCGAGATGAAGGTGGATAAATCGTTTCCGGGTGGTTTCTCGCCTTCTCTAACGACGTGGCCCGATGAGCTTTCTTGCTCCGCTTCAATATGAACCCTAACGACGAGCCTACGGTGAAGTTAATGGCAACGAATGGCACCCCATTGCATTGACTGGGGGCGAACGAGGATTAGGTGAAAGGAAAGTGCCCTTTCGATGAAGACGATGGGGGATGAAGAAGAAAAAAAGGGGGGCTCTTATCCAGCCCATCGACTAGAATTTTTTTTTCTCTAATCGTCAATTCGGTGTTTGGTCATTTAAGAGAGAAAAAAAGGATCCCCCATTTGCCTTTTCGAGAGGAAAAAAAAACAAACAAACAACGTTTAATTACCGCGAACGGATGACACGGGATAAAGAAGGGATTGTCAACATCGATATAAAAAAAAAACAACTTTGAGTAAAAGTGCAACTACCTCTTCTTAATTCTCTACAGCTGCCAAGAATAGACAATGACGCTCCCGTTTGGACGATGCTGATGATGAGTTATTGCGAAATGAACAACTCGTTCCGCTGCAAATTTACCGCGTCGATGAGAGGAACGAGCCAATCTATCATATTAAAGATAGGCAAACTGGAAAGCGCCAACCAGCACTTTCTAATATTGTCTTCGTATTCGATGAATAGGGATTTCATCGTGTGCACGCCGAATCGATCCGAATCACAAAGCCCACTGTGTCTGCGCGCGCGTGCGTGTGTGTGTGTGTGTATGTGTCTTTGGCGCCCGAAAAGAAAAATGCGTTTTTTGAAGCTCTAAGGACACAGGGAAAAAAAAACACCTCAATTTTTTTCTTGGGTCCCCACTCATTCTTTCTTAGGCGCGAGCGACAAAACGAAAGACAGGGAAAAAGCAAAAGGACGAAGAAGGAGAAAAAAAAAAGCGAGAACAAAGGAAATCCGACAGAAAATAAAGGAGGAGAAAAGGAGTCCAGAGAAGGACGAGTCCAAACCAATGTTACTACGAATTTAATACTACAAGTGAAAAAGAAAATTAACTCTAAAAAAAAACAAAACCCAACCTAAAATTATCTTGGCGGATATCCACAATGCAGTCTACCTGCTAAAAAAGCACTTCACTCCATAGAAATTGAAAATACAAAGATTCATCAAGTGGCACATTGTCACAACGAGGCTTCGGCTCTTTAAGAGACAACCAACGTTTTCAAGCTTAGAATTTTTCAATACAGTAGTCTCTCTAGTCCGACACGTCTAGTGATCCGACGCTCGGCATGCAGCAAGTCGGTACTTGAAACTCTCTTTAAACGCAAAATGAAAAAAAAAACAAGAAATTGACGTTTTTCCGAAATCCAGTAATCCGACAATCTGCACTAATTTGATACTCACTGATCCGTTATACGTCGGATTAAAGAGACATTACTGTATTGCAAAACTTTCCAACAAGGGTCACTTCCAAAAACACAAAAAAAGTCCGCTCAGCATCTTTGAATCGCCAATCCAACATACTTATCACCCCTTTTCTACCACAGTCGTCAAAAAGTGGAGAAACTTACGAAGGTGAGTTTTTCAACCCTTTAGCTCCCATTTCCGTCCCATTGGCTCAGAATCCCCAAAAGAACCGCGTGGTGGTCAGTGTGTTGAGTTTTTTTTTCCGCCCATTCGAACACTTGCTCGTGCGTGAAACTCCACTGGCGCCTTTGGTCGCCCGGGGTCGAACCCATTACCCGGCCATCTTGAAGGAAATCTCCCATCCGCTCCACTCATTTTCGCTCGCCGTGACCAACAGCTACTTTTTATACGAGTCCATTTCACGAAGACATCGTGCTTTAAAGAAGAAGAAGAAGAAAAACCCCGGTCACTATTTGTCGAACGCGAACCAGCGGAATCTCGGTGAAGAAGATTCCTCCAACGATGTTGGTTCGATTAACCGAGACAACCAACCAAAAACGTTCATCAATCGACTTCAAGTAAAATCTTGTTTCAATGTCTTCAGCTCATTTTTACACGACAAACACTTTCAATCAACTCCCAATCGATTTCAACTGTTTTTCTGACGCCATACACATGTTTTCGTGCTTTCGGTCAAACAATGCAAAACAGTAAAAAGCGCCCGGATGTATGTATGACGTCAGAAAAACAGTTGAAATCGATGAAATTTGATTGAAAAAGTTTTACGTGTAAAAAAACTCTTTCTTTACAATATGCGTTAAAACATCTCAAAGGTGGGTAAGTAAGGTAGGTACTTGGTTTTTATGAGTACAGACTACCCATATTTATTTTTTTTTAAATTGCACCCTCAACCGGATCAAATAAACAACAAAACAAGAGTCATTGTAAACCATGTAAAACGAGCAAGACTTAAAGTGCGAACATAACGACAAACAACATTAGTGCAAATGAAATTATTAAAAAATGATATTAAGCTTACTGACAGCTCATATGACATATTCAACCGGACGAAGACGGAATAGGGTTGTATGAAGCAGAAGGAAAAAAACAGAACCCCGAGAAAACCTGCCCCCATGGTGTCAGACACCCCAACAAATCTAAACAACTATTCAAGAACGACCACAACAAGCTCTCGAAATTCGAAACAAGCTCTCACCTCTGACATTTCCCCGCGTGACAACAAAAAAAAATTTCTTAACCAAAACTCTGGTTTTTCACGAGCAAGAAGTCATTCTATCTTTTTTATAAAATAATCGAATCGTAAAAGCGTCACGTGTTAGTGAAAACCCAATGATCCGGTCACACAAACGCTTGGCGCAAAGTTTCAAAAACAAATATTAAAATTCATGTTCCTACCGTGCAAGAAGAAAGAGTTCACGTGTCGACGACGTCCCATTTGTTACCAATTTTCCAAAACCTTCATCGACGGTCCGAGCGTCATCTAGCTCGATCGCATAATCGCGTGTCATGGTTTCGAATGTGGGCTAAAAAAATAAATAATTGAAAACAATTACACATTTGATGTATGGCGACAGATTCTAATTCTGTTACTGTTTTGTTTTTATCTGTTTCATTGCATTGTATTGGTAATTTTGTTTCGTCTGCAATTGTATAATACTATTTTGCTAAATATAAATAATAGAAATACATCGAATGAAAATAAAAAGTGGACGAAGATAAATCCATTTCCGGAAACAACTCGTATCATCACCAACAGACAGGTCCTTTACTGGGTGGGAGCACGGATTTACACATTGCAAATCGGAAGAAGATACAAACAAAGTTATTTGATTACCATCGTAATTAAAAATAAACAAAGAGTCTGAGCAAGAAACCACGCCACCATTTGTTTCACCTTAATTAATAATAAACACGTCAGGTCGTTGACACACCCCCTAGGTAAGCAATCGTCAATCTTGGCGAATAATTTACCTTATACAAAAAGTACGCTTACGGAATGTTCAACACGACAAAACATGCTAAACGGTGCACTTCATTATTAAATGCCAAAAAAAAAATGTCATATCGTGATACGACAACTTAATTCGATTAGTACCACTACCTCGATATAATCCTTATCATAGCTATATTTGTATTATTTTTTTCGTGATAGCGCGAATTGGCCATAATGGTTGTATGTCGGAACTCGATCTAACGGCACATTCCGGTCTAGAGAGACTGGATAATCGAGTATATCGGATAAATAAATCGTAATCGAAACCCATCTTTTTTTTTAAAAAAAAAACAAAAACCTTTCCTCGTGGTTGTCATCGAAAACTCATCATCACGTGATGCTGCCACCGCTCGGCAAAAATGTGAAACGTTGTCAGTCTTTCTCGACTATGGTTTCGGAGAATGTAGTTTGTCGAAATCATCCCAGTTGTTCACGCCACCGAGTGGCAGCAAAAATAAACTTCTCATTGTGGTAGGGTTTTTTTTTTTTTGTTTTTTTTTTTTGATTTATGGGGTTGACTGAGAAACAAAATCGCGAAAGACGAACCTACGCAGCTTGTGAAACTAGAGAACGAAAAATTAGTGTGTGGGTGGATAAAAACGGGGCCACGCTGTCTCGTATATGCAAATTAAAAAAATAAAAAAACAGCGCGTGTATCATGCCGAGCAACTACGATCATCATCGGAGCGTATCGAACGCCAACGCGTCGAATGTCCGAGCGAAGAAGCTATTACGATTTTTATTTTTTTTTGTGTTCACATAAACATTGCGATTCGATACTCGTCCACCGATATAATCAATCTTTCGAGACGAATGATCAGTATTTATGCAAATTACCCGATACGCTGGCTACGAGACGATTCGACGCTTGGAAAGAAAAAATAAAATAAAAATAGCGCATTATATAGCGTCGTCGTCGTCGTCGGCGCGCGCGCGCGGTCTCGGGTGTCCAGTGGCAAGGACTTCGAACTCGCAACATCATCAATGGATCCGTTTCCGTGTAAAATGATCTACCTACTGCGATTACATTCGGTAACTACGAAATCGTAAACACGATGGAAGACATGAAGAAAAAAAAAGATTGGCAAAATATAAATAAAAACGAAATGGCCAACGTAAACTTTAATAGCGTGCGTGAGCCGAGCAGAAATAAAACTACAGTACTTCATCGAAAAAGAAAAGCGGTGATCGACACCCTAGTAGTGGCATTCCAACGAGAAATCGTTTCTTTCTTTCTTTCTTCATGCCAACTAGTAAAACACCTGTTTATATTATACTACGTAACATTCAAAAAAAAAAGTGAGTGTAGTGGGGACCCCCTGAAGAAAATAGGGGATAAGTCCTCATTGCAGCTGGAATGTCACGTGGTTGAGAAGGCTTCAGACAGTCGACAAAACATATGTGGATTTTTACTAAATAGCTTGAACCAGTTAAAAAAATCAACAGTGCCATATTCAGTATACAGGGTGAATTTTAAGTATTATGTGATATTATGTTAATATTCATAAAACAAATAATATAAAACAAAATGCTACAACAGCTTCTCTGCAAATCACCAATACTATGCAGCAGAGTGCAACTATTATAGGCAAATTCGTATTTAAAACAACTAAAATCACTTTGCTGCATCGTATTGGTGTTCTTCGGAGAAGCTGCTGTTGCAGCATCTTGCCTTATAATACCGTATCTCTTGTTTATCCAATTTTTATTTCAGTTGGATTGTTGGAATTAAATTAAACCATATTGGGTATGATTAAATGGACCATTGTCTACAACTTTTTAAATATGACTCTTGGTCACAGGTAACAATCGAAATCCGCGAATTTTTATTTCAATGTCAATGAAAACACCATCATTGTAGAAAAGATGTTAAACTCAATATTTTCATTACAATAGCCTTTATAATATCTCCATAAAACTATATTTAAAATTCACCCTGTATAGTACGAGCTCAGCAGGCCATTGTTTGACAATTAAATGTACACCACCCAACATAACAATACAGAGACAGTGGCGACGCGAATTTCCTGTTGCTTTCAAAACATTCATTCATGAATTGAAGGTTTGCCCGGAATAACGTTGTATGTTACAAAAAGTTAATATTGAGATTATTATAAAACAAACTGTCTCATATATGGGCCTAGCTAGTGCTGTCAATAAACAAACTCATACCTGCCTTATAGATGTATCACTTTGAAATTGGTCACCTTATATGTGACAAGCAATGTGTTGATACTTCTTTTGCCATTTGATCCAAACTATGAATTGTTACATGCAACGTTATTCCGGGCAAGTGTTCAATTCGTTCATTGTTGCAACTTTTGAATTATGCACTCACTGAAAGAAGCAGCGCGGTTTCCTTTCGGCTATTCTGACAGTCATGATTGAAGGCTTGCCCGGAATAACGTTGCATGTGACAATTCAAGTTTTGAGTGAATGACAAAATAAGTATTCAGCAAAGCAACCCATTGATTGTCACATATTGGGTGACCAATATCGAAGTGATATATTATATGTATGTTTTAGGTAGGTATGAGATTGTCTATTAGCGGGCACTAACTAAGACCATACATGAAGCATGTTTGAATGATCTCAATATTGAATTTTTGTAACATACAACGTTATTCCGGGCAAGCCTTCAATTATCACTAATAATAGCCATAGCTATCAGAAGGCAAGTTGCTCATCTGTCTTGGAAAAATGTTACGACACAACAATTCTTCACCCTGTAACCAATCGAAATTACAGTAATTCCAATACCCGCAGATCTCGCTCTGTGCCATTCCTCAAAACCAGATCGTCAACTGAGATGACGTCAATCTGAACCCAATTTAAAACCAAGAATAGAAACCCAATAGAAATATCGTTGTTAAGATTGCATTTCCAAGATATATTTTAATTGCAAAGTCCACTTACTTTTATAAAAATGTGAAATACAAAGACGAGATACACAGAGACAGTGACTAAAAGAGTAGGTTAAGAAAATAAACTACTGTATCAAGTCAATAAAAAAATGAAAAATCTCGAGGTCTTTGTTCTGCTCGGTTCGCTTACACACAGTATGTTTGTTATATTATTGTTTTTAAGTTGGTTAAAAAGAAAACTTTATTCTGTCCATTTACCTCTACAAAACTTGGTCAGCCAAAGTTACGTTTTTACCAATCCTATTTGAGTAGTTTGTATAAAACGCCTCACTACGACAGTACTACATAAACGACACGTACCGTAACTAACCCAGAGAATCAGTACAACAAAAAAAACAACAACATGAAAATAACTACGAGGGGGGTAACCGTGTTAGGAAAAATACCAAAACTGAGGATTCCCCAAATAGAACAAAACGAAGCCAGAAAAGAATTTTACGATTTTAAAGCGAAATACTTTTTTTAAATCCTCGTGTGCCACTATCTTCTGACAACAAATTCCTGTCACCAAAACAAAATAAACTGTCTTCTCCAATAAAAATTGTGTACTGTACTACCAAAACACAATATGCTCCTTATTAAACATCATTCACCTGTACAACAGAGCGTCGATTATCCGAAGTAATTGGGAGCCATGGGTGTTCTTGAAACAGATTTGTTCGCATAATCGAACATTAATAATTGATGTGCATACAGTATATTAAAATTTTTATGTTTACGAGTACAGTATACTATAAGTTTATATTTTGTCACATACTATACATATTTTACAAAATTTAATTTATTATTATATCTCATTTGTATTTCTTATGGTTTTTTGTTCCTTAGGAACGTATTAATAAAAACTCAATATCAAACGCATGAAGTTTTTTTTGCCCTTATGTCTTTCATGGATAATACTGTTCGCTTCGCTTTAGTATCTTATTTAACCGTAGGAAAGTAAAACGAGTAACAGAACACTAACATCTCTAAGGTACAGTATACGACTGGCACGAATTTAAGTGGAATCCCTGCATATATACTCGATCACCGCTGTTCGGATAACCGGTCGTTCGCATAACCGACGTTCGGATAATCCACGTTCAATGGATAGTGCACATCTTTGTGATAACGTTCAGCTACCCCTGCAAGATCTGTCACTCGTGTTGAGTTTCGCAGCTAAAGTGAAGAATGCCGTCAAGAATAATTGTATTACATTACTTTAAGTAGAAGACAGAAAAAAAAGATTCTTGCAAACTAACACAAAGGAAGCCATTTCCAATCACCCCAGTTCGGTTGTTAGCGCGAGTCGTTTGGCCGAGACAGAATCCAAAAAATTCCAAACAAATATATCTAACCTCTCCGCTCGAACAACAGTAGCTAGCTACAAACAACTACAACATTGGCAAGAAGAACAAATAGACCCCGCGAGAATCGCGTTTTGTTTATTGTAGCGCAATCAACTGGCGCTGTCAAACCGCGTGCCAAGAGCGCAAACCGCCACAACATCCAATCGTTGGCTTACCAACAATTCCATCCGAGTGTGTGTTTTGTGTCGCGTATCCGGGTTAAAACTGTCTCTTTAAAACGACCGAGACGCGGGCTGCTGTAAGTTTTCTGCCACTCGTGGGTGTGTATGTGTGTGTATATAAAAAGTGCGCTTGCGCCATCGCTTTCGCCTCCTCCCCCTCCTCCTCCTCAAGCATCCTTCTAAGTGGAACCTTGACATTGGCCCAGTAGCGTCGCCTAGCAACGCAGCATCGTCGTCGTCATCCTCCTCCTCGTCATTCGGCCTTGGAAGCAAGCAGTGCCCTCGTTCAATCGATGGGCCTAAAATGGCGTCGAGTTCGAGGCCAAAGGCGGGGGTGGGCTCACCAACGAAACGCACCAACCAACCAACCAACCAACCAACCAACGGCGAATCAATAAGGAAATTCTAAATAAAACGTCTCAGCTCGGCTCTATTTTTAAGTGGAGACTCTTAGTGCCCAAGGCACACAAAAAAAAGCAGCTTCGCTATTTAATTTAAAGTCGTGGTTAGCGTGCACCACCACCCACGCAACAGACACAATTTTCTTCCTGTTACATCGTCAACCGGGGTAATAAAAATAAAAAAAAAGCTACACAACTAATAATAACACAATATTTCGTGGTATGAAACCACGCTACTATTTAGCAGCACTACTATTTTGTCCCTCGCCGTTGGCCATCATTTGTCATGAAGAGAAAGTGGGGGTAAAGTGACTTCACTCTTCAACGATGTCGTTTACAACTATAACGTCAGTTCTAATGGATCGCACAGCTTTAAACTGACAGAAAAACAAACTGCAAAAAAATTTTATGTTATGTTTTATTTTGATCCGTAGGGACTGTTTTAATAAATAATAATAATAATAATAATTGACCAGAGTTCGACAAATATGGACACTATTAAGACTACAGGAAAATAATGGTTTTATCAAATAGTTAATATCACCGTTCTTCGCAACTTAAGCACTAATAGGTGCGTATAATGTTCATTTCCTAGCTGTAGTAGACAGCTACAGACTCATTCACCACAGATGGCGACGGACGCCCATCCCTATTCAAACTCCCACGCAAACCTTGTCATCGCACCTCCTCCTCGTACAAGAAAGGCAGGGGTTCAGCAACCCCCTCGTCGTTCTGCCTGCAATGCGACAACGTCGTTGCCGAGGTAACGAGCGGTATTTTCACCCTACCAAACAATTCTCTTCTTTTCCCTCACTACGGAAGTGATCCCCAAATCGAAAAGGGTTGACGTCACCTTTGTATACGCGTACTCCATCAGCTGCTCTTTCATTAATATATATATTTTTTCCTAATTTCAGACATTTACTCGAATAAATAATTTTCAATCTGGAGTGAGGAGGCGAAGTTAAGAGAATTGGAAACTATGTCAGCTCTGCAACAAAATGGATACATATACCGGGAAAAAGGGGTGTGCTGCAGTTGCGAAGAAGGTGGAATTGGGGGAGGAGCTTAACCGACTTGTTCCTCTTCTATCTTCTTCTTCGCTCGACCTTGGCAATGACCCACTGACAACGCGAATCGCCCGTTGGGCGCCTGCACGGCCTGTCACTCGACAGTGAAATCGATATCGACTACATCACCGACGAAACAACGAGTCTTTCTATGTTATGAGCTTTTATCTCGACTCATATATACATATATAAAAAGCTGTGTGGCGGGGAACTTTACGAAAGCGATCGAAAACCAAGCTCCGCCTCTCGTCACGTCACTTGGCCTTGGCCTTGGTAGGCTATCGCTCCTTCGCTCGTTCCATCGGCAGCCATGTTGACCGTGAAACAAAATGGAGGGGGGTGGCGAAAAACGCTTTCCGTGACAACAAAGTTGGAAAGAAAAAAGAAATAAAATAAACACAAAAATGGGAGGCTTTTCTCTACCGGAACGACGACAAACCAGTAAAAAAAAAAAAAAGACAAAATTCTCTCGTCGTTGAAGGTTTATCCGTCACGCATTTCACTAGCGATAAAAAGTAAAATAACCATTCCACTTTTTCTATTTATAGCAGTACTCCGTCTCCATTATGAGAGTAATTAGCGTTCCTGCGCTGATAATAAACGATTAGTAATGATAAAGATGGCATTGTTATCCAGCTTTGAAAGCAAAAAGTCGACCGATGGCTGAAAATAGACTTAACCAGGGACAAAGATCAAGGCTTCAGCTTTACTATCGATTTTTTCCACCTTATCGAACAGCTAACCGGAAACGCAGGTGTAAAAATGGTTCACCATCAGTTATCGCTTTATCCCACAAAGCTACTGATGCTTGACGAGCTGAAAGCTATTCCAACTTACATGCTCGTATTCTTATATCGAGCCAACAAAGCAAAAACAATATCGGCGAAGTTTATCACGACGATCAAAACAAAACTTTTCCATTCAAATGTCAGTATTGATGTTTTTTCTCCTCTTGACATTGTTTTAGCGGAGTGCCACATTTCGCAATCCGCTGATCTTTAAATAGCTCGACTGCAAACGCACGTTCGATGATGGATAAAATGGAAAACGTCGAACTCACTCTCTCGCCAGACTATAACAATCATATTTATTCCTTCCTGTTAGGTATAAGGGTAAGCGATAACAACGAAAAGTGAACTTCGAGCAACGACATT
>JAQIWH010007861.1:0-10901 GCA_034695005.1 Cryptops parisi | reverse complement strand
GGAGAGAAATCGATATATGTATCGATACTTCCTGGGAGTATCAAAATACAAATTGATTCAAATTAGTCACGGTTGAGCTAAATAATTTACTCGATTTCTTTTATACACGTATTAAATTACTACGGAACGTTTAAGCAATGTTGTACAACCTTCCTGAAGTGACGGTGTATAAAAATTACTTATTCCAACTTTGGTAAATTTGATAAATCGGACGTTGTTTTTGTAACAGGTGGTAATAGCGCAATCTTCACTTCTTTACTACATACGGTCTGTAACTTGCAAACGAGGCATTTCCGGACATAGGTTTATATGGACTTTTTGTTTGTTTGGTGTCCCCTACCACCCTGAAAAGTATTGCCAGATATTACCGATTCACCCTGCATAGTTGCTAATTACACGAAGCTTCACTCTGCCCTGTGAGTTAGCCCATGACGTTTTAGTATAATAATTGACAAAACATTTCCACTGTTTATTCTGAACACAGAATAATGTGACCAGGGCCGTTGTAAGTAGATAGCATAACCAGGGGCTCAGGGCTCTGTCAGAGGGCCCACCTCGACCCAAAATTATAGTCAATAACATTAATGCTTTGACATCATTAAACTTTTTTAAAGAAGAAACTGTTAATGTCTGCTTCCTCCTTGAATGCTTTAACAAACTTCCTTTACCAAACTACAGTAATTTAGTTATCGTATGTAAATAAAATAAAATTAATGTAAGACTTTGTGTATGTTTTCAAAAATGTAGGTAACGTTAATAAAATTATAGCCCTACATTGGTACTTACAATATTTAAATTTTTATTCTGCTAATGCTATGAGGATGTGTAAGCAAAAATTTGATTTTTACATTTTTGGGGGGGCCTCTTTTACACTCGTTAAGGCTCAGGGCCTCTACGAACTCATAAAAAGGTACCTAATTAAGTTGTTTACATATGGTAGGCACCCAATAAAATGACCAACTTTTTCTTTTGTCACTGACTTAAAACGCAGCAAAAAAGGTGGCACTGATAAAATGTGCATGAAAAAAGAATGAACATTTGGTGAAACAGCAAGATCCAAATCTTTTAATGAACTGTTAAAAAAAGTTCCCAGAAAAGGAAACAAGCATCATTTATGAATTTTTTTCTTTTTAGATTAGATGAAAATAAGTTTGTCATGAAATCAAAAGCAAGTATATATTCCGGGCCCTTAGACTACACTGGGAAACGTATCGATACTTGAAGAAGAATCGATATCAAAGCTTTTGGGCCCTCAGCTAACGTGGGCTCCAATGCACTGCATTGGCATAGTTACGCCACTGATATATGATAATTTTAAATTATATAATTTTCTTCGTCCAAGGCTGTCCCATCAAAATCAGAAATATAGTGGAGAAGAAAACCTTGATAGAAGCGTTTTGTAACAACATAAGAGCGCGTTCAAAGGTGTGCACTCACTATCACGGATGCACTTGAAGCTTATAGAACTTCAAAACTAAAAGTTAAATAATACAAACTTCATTGTAAACTCACACCCATGCTAACACTTTAAAATACTGTTTAACGACAACAACCACCCAGGCCCATGTGCAGGATTTTCAAAAGTACAAATAGTTATTGGGGGTTGTGACAAAATTTACATTATTTTTCATAGCATATTTTAGTACACTATGTATATCAGGTTAGGTATGTACTCGTGTATGTAGAGTACACAGAGGCGGCCCTAACAATTTTTTAGGTGGTGCGAGATCTCCAGGTGGTGCTCTTCTTATAATTATAAAATAAGTTTTTATAATTAACTGAGGGAATTAAAACTGTTTTAAAAGTTAAAATTTTGGTTTCATGTTACCAAACCTCTCTTAAAAGTGGACACAGTTTGAATTTT
Organism: Cryptops parisi; assembly: GCA_034695005.1. NCBI lineage: Eukaryota > Metazoa > Arthropoda > Chilopoda > Scolopendromorpha > Cryptopidae > Cryptops > Cryptops parisi. Next base: position 9,037 of record JAQIWH010007861.1, on the reverse strand, counting down.
GTTTTTCAAAAAATTTGATCCACTGGTGCCCTAGTCATTTTGGTGCCCTCTTGAAGCGGGCGCCCGGTTCGGTTGTACTGCTCGCACCACCCTAGGGCCGGCTCTGCTAGGACACAGTAGGCCTGTACTAAATTACACTGTACTGTACTTCAGTACACTATGTACACTACCGTCAAAGATTTTCTTTCGCATAAGGAGGGGGGGGGGATAAACCCCCAAAATTTTTCCCTTGTACACGGCCCTGCAACCACCTATCTAGTACTATATATGACTTAATGTTATATTGTGCAATACATTTGCGCTAGCTGTGTATGCTAGTGGAAATGTATCCTTAGGCTTTTATATGCTCTGACCAATAAAATTAAGGCCTTGCTTTGCGGTGGTTAGTTCACTAATCAGTCATATTAGCGGGGTATTCATGTATACAGTTTCTACCATTAAGTACGTTTTAAATATTTATTTTCTTGTTTCATGTTGCTTAGAGTCGTGATGGACGCACTCCATTGCACATGACAGCCATCCATGGGAGATTCACACGGGCTCAGACACTTATTGATCATGGTAAGTGACAAATTTTGCTGCAGTAAAGGATTCAAATGTTGCTTTTAAATAAATAAGTTTTGCAATTGCATACTCTATATTTAACCTTTATTATGTGCAGAAAGTGGCTATTTCTCAGCTGAAAGTTTTATTTACAATATTAAGTTATTTTATGCCATATTTTTATTTATTTTATAAGGTGCTGCTGTTGATGGTGCTGATAATGAGGGCTGTACGCCTTTACACATAGCTGCTCGTTATGGTCACGACTTACTTATAGGAACACTTTTGAGCCTAGGTGCTGATCCTCGAAGGTATACTACTTTGGATATTTGAAGGTAAATGCATAATTGGTGGGCCATGCATTGCATTTTGTTTTTAAATGTATTCCATGTAGGCGTGGAACCAGTGGCATGACTCCATTGCACATGGCTGCACTCAATGGATATACTGAATGTTGTCGCAAACTGCTTCTAGAAGGAACTCCTCTGGATATTCCAAATGATGGAGGACACACTTGTGTCCACATGGCAGCTTGTGGGGGGTATTGAACATTTTTTTCTTCGTAATTTGAAAATTATTTTAGAATTGAGGTTTTTTTCTTTCAATTAAGTTGTCTTTTGCTGATGCAGCATACTTTTTTTTATTTACTGTAAATCGCATCTTTTCTTGTAGTAATGAGTGCCTTGAACTTCTCATGAGCTTTGGTGCCGATTTTAATACTGCTGATAATTTAGGGCGGTAAGTACGAAAATTGCTCGATATAACAAATTTGTCTTTCATCATTCAACGTAAAATTTGATTCTGTCTCAATAACATGCTACGCTTCTATGGGATTAAACGATTTTATTTTTTCCATAATGAAATAATTTGTTTTGAAAACTTTAGTCTCCCAGTTCACTATGCTGCAGGGAATTTACGCTCACAGTGCCTCACAACGCTTGTAGCAGCTGGTACAAGTGTAAACCGTCAAGATAGTGCTGGCTGCACACCATTGCATTATGCAGCTGCAGCCGATGCAGAGGGAAAGTAAGTTGTCAATTTTGCTCACTTTGTAAGTTAAGAATTAATGACAGTGTACATACTCAATAGTTTCATTTTAAAATACATTATACTTAATTAAGCAAGCAATCTTAAAATTAAATTATTTTTTTAAGCTCAGAGTATGACTTTCACTGTTATTGATTAGATTGGTAGAACAACTGCTACAAGCAAAAGCTGATCCATGCATTCATGATGCTCATGGCTTCTCAGTTCTACATTATGCAACTGCCAGTGGCAATGCTCATGTACTTGAAATGGTAAGTAGCACAAGCTGATTTCTTACGATTGTGGCACACGTGTCTTAATTCATAGAGTGATACGAAATGTATAAACATAGTAGATCAGTGATAGTTTCTGATGGGTTATAATCGGAGGGAAAAAATTCTGAAGAAATTATCAGCTAACAGTTTGTTATTATTTACTGATTTAGGACATGTATGTTATTTAGTGATACGGTTTTGTTGTCATACATAGTTTTATCTTTCCACTTGTTAATTTTTGTTGCATAGTTCTAATCTTCCACATTCAAAGTTTCTGAAATTTACTCCATTTATATGGAGTATTTACAGTATTGAGCTAATCAGATTAATTATTACTAGTGTTAATAATTAATAATTAACACTTGCATAGTTTTCTGTAAAGATTGGATTTTCTTTTCACAGCTATTGGAAACACCTGCAAAGTCAATATTGAAAGAAAACTGTGATGGACAGAGAATAGCTCCCCTTCATTTAGCGGTATTAAGTTTTCCCTTGTGGTATTAAGAAATTTGTTTGTGTCAATTTTTTTGGTAACATGTTAAATTTTTTTTTGATTAGGCATTCCATGGTTACACCTTATGCTTTTCTCTTTTGCTCAAACATGACCCTGAGCTCCAGTCCACAGATGACAAAGGTGACACTATCAAATTAATAATAAGATGAATATTAATCTTAAAATAAATAAATTTATCTTAAAACAAGATTGCTTTTTTTTAGGTCGGACAGCTTTAGATCTTGCTGCATTTCGTGGCCATCAGGAGTGCGTTCGCATGTGCCTCGAACTGGGTGCTAGCGTGACGGTTCATGACAATATCTCACAGCGCACACCCGTCCACTCTGCTGCCTATGGTGGTCACAAAGAGTGCCTTGAGCTAATCATCAATATTGGTGGTCCTACTTGTGTTGATGCTACCGATTCTAGGGAAAGGTCCGAATCTTTATACCTTGTTGGACTTGAGAATTTATTGCCAAGTAGTTTATGTTCCAGATGAATGTTTTTGCCACTTAGGTTTTTTCATGTTTTTTATTTGATTAGAACTCCATTGATGCTATCAGTTGCCAATGGCCACATTGATTGTGTAATGTTACTACTAAAGCATGGTGCTGCTGTAAATTCAGTCGACATTCACAATAGAACAGCACTCTTTCGAGGGGTATGTTTTTATTCCATTTGTATTAATTATCGTTCAGATCTACTCTCAGCTTCTGATAAATTTTCATTGTTTCTTTCTTGTTATTTTTCTTGAAGGCTGTTCTAGGGCATGAAGAATGTGTAGATGCTTTGCTCAGTGCAGGAGCCGTTGTTATCCATAGAGATAATACTAATAAAACACCATTACACCTGGCTTCTGCTAACGGTCACGTTGGTGTACTAGGCTCCTTAGTTCAAGAAACTATGGCTTCCTTAGAAAAACTAACAGATCGGCGTGGTTATACACCTCTTCATTGGGCTTGCTATAATGGTAAGGTTTCACAAATATTTAGTGGCTGTGAAGAGTTTAATTTTTGAGATATTTGTTAAGTTGAATTTTTTCTTCAGGCCATGATAGTTGTGTGGAATTACTTCTAGAACAAAGCAAGCCTTCAACTTTTTATGGGAATTCTTTCTCACCCATCCACTGTGCTGTGTAAGTAATAGTTTTGCATGCATTTGTAGGTTACTATATAACAATGCACGTTTCTTATCAATCTAAGTTGTAAAATTAACACCAAAACTTAACATTGAACTGCATTTCCAACTTTTATTTTTCAAGGACCACCTTAAGGTGCATGTCGAGCGTGATATAATGTAAATTCACATTCAATGATGTGGTGTGACAGTCAATTGCTATTGATTGCTCATAAATAAATGCAGTCTGTTACATTTTGTGGATTTGTATAACTGAAACCTAACCAAGTGTGCTTGCACATCATGTTCAGTAGAATACAAAATTATATTTTAAGCAATTATAAAATCCTGGTGTACTATATACACCGTGGATTCAACTCAAGTCCAAATTATTGATTTGGACTTGAGTCTGAATCAATAATTTACCTAGTTGAATCATACTTCAACTAGGTTAACAACCAGGTCATGATATTATTAAGTACTATGTTGATTATAAAAATATTCTCAGGGAACCCCTAGAAGGGTCTCACGGAATCTGAAGGTTTCGTGGAACACAGTTTGAAAATTGCTGGGCTAGAAGATTAAGTGTGCTGTGTCAAGATATACAGGGTGTTTTAAAAAGATCTTTACACTTTGACAAAGCAAATATTAAGTATTAATGATATAATAATTCAGGAATGTACTATGCATCAATCAACAGAAAAACTCTTAAGATTATTGAACAATTACAAAGATGCAGTGTTGTAACTGCCTGCAGTGCGGCATATAGAACCAGCCGAAATTAAGTTCTTGTCATACATGGATATGCAAGACCATATTTATTACTGCGATGGCAGTAGCAATCGTAGCTCTTACAAAGTCTTGTGCTGTGGAGTGATCATTTTGCTACAATTGGTTCCCTAGCAGCGCGTGTACAAAACATTGATTGTATGCAATACATTAAAAATGTTTAGTTTTTTTGTCGATTGGTTCATGATGGCACATTCTTGTATCGGTATTCGTTACTTAGTTATGGCTTTGCCAAAGTGTAAAGATATTTTTGAAGCAATGTATTAAATTGTTTTAAAAGAGAAGTCTTTGATGTCATTCAAGTGACAAATCATGCGATAAGCATTGTTCTTTCAAATGTTTTTACCATTTCTTTTTAAATTATTGATTTTTAAGTAAGCCTATTGTTTATAAAAATGTTGACTTATCTTTTGAGTATGTCTAATGATATTTTGTATCTTGCTTTTTTAGACTACAGGGTAGTGATGCATGTGCCGAGGCACTTCTTGCTCATTTTGGAAGCAAGATTGTTAATTTAACTGATAGGAAAGGACGGTGAGTCAATATGCTTATTGTTAATCTTATTAAATAAGCAAATTGCTTCAGAATACATTGAATTACCTGTTATACATATATTTTTGTTGCTGTTTTATAGGACACCGTTGCATGCTGCGGCCTTTTATAATAATATTGACTGTGTTCAATTGCTGCTCAAACATAAAGCTGATGTTAATGTCTTGGACTTGATGGGGAAAAATCCAGTCATGTTGGCAGCGATGAATGGCCAAGTTAATGTGTTAGGTAAAAAAAGTTTGTCTGTTTTTATATGTAATTATTTACATAATTGATAAAGTTATGAAAATCACATCGGATGTATCTAAGGTTGATTATTGGTCTTAGTGATACTAAAGTCAAAGCACTCAATGTTGACAATTGCAATAATAGTTGAAAAGTTTTAAAATGCTGATTTGTTGCTGATTTGTTAAGTGATGAAAAATTAAACAATTTTCAGATATCCTTCTGGAAAACAAAGCTGATGTTCGAGTACAAGATAAGCAGAAAAATTCTGCTCTTCATTATGCTTGTCTTCGGGTAAAAATTGCATTTTTTTTTTCTGCAAATATTGTAAATGGATTATGTTACTAGAAACAATGATTTAAACATTTCAGAAACACGACACTGCTGCCATACAGATGTTGGAAAAAACCAAAGCTGAACAAATCATTCATCTCACCAACGAAGATATGCAGACGTATGATATTTCTATTTTGCATTGTGGATTATTGTTTGATTGTTTTTTAAAAGTTGATTTATTTAAGTCTTTATTTTTTGTTTGTTTTTAGACCATTACATATTGCTGCTCGCAATGGAATGGTAGCTGTAGTGCATAACTTATTAATGAAAGGAGCAAATGTTCTTGCTGAAGACATTAATGGTGAGTTGTATTGCAAAGTTTAAATTATTTGCGCATTTTGAGTGGCGAAATTTAATGAAAGGATTTTGGCAAAATAAAATACAGTGTGAAAAGTTTTATCTGTCATTGTAATAAATCAGTATATAGCCTGGAATGTTCAAGGGATGGGTCATCTGCTGTTCTCTCAATCAGTCTCATAGTTCTTTGAGTGCATCCAATAGCTTAAGCATTTATGCGGGGTTTGTGATTTTAATGTTGATGTTAGGCAGGGTTAATTATTAGGCCCAGTTTGCTCAAGTGAAGAAAAGGTTTTTCTTGTATCTAAATTTTTAATAGTCCAATGACGAAAGATCTTAGACTCGGGTGTTTTGATCTTTGGTTTAATCTATCTACAAACAAAACTTTAATTGGTGTTTGGTGCAGGATGCATATTTTCTAAAAACATTGATCGTAAACGTCCAGTATCAGTGCCTTTTTGGGACCTTTGGCCACTGTCCAGTGTGCTAATGCCTAGAGATCCAGTATACACAATGCATTTTATAAACAAGTAAGGATTATAAAGGATTAAGTAATTTGTCAAGGGAAGCTTAAAGCAAGATTTTTATGTGCACAAAAGTTCATGTGTTTGAGCATTTTGCTTACAAAAAAACCGTGTTCATGGAAACTGTTGACCATACATGTGGCAAAGTGCTCTTTGAAAAAAAATTTTTAACTGGTATTTCTCACTACACATTCTAAAATACTTATTCTAGATGTAGAGGTTCATTTTTTTGCTTTGAATTCTTGGTACCACAACAACAATCATAGCTGCTTTCCCCCCACTTTGATTAGAACAGGGGTTTCTAACCTATTTTCCAGTATTTCCTTTATGTCCTGCACCCCCAGGAAATGTTTGATTAATGTTTGTACCCCCTACAAAAAAGTACTATCAGATGAAGTGTAACTTTAATTTTTGATCCTCAAATTGAACCACATTAGTATTAATAATGCGCAAGTTTAAAAATACGCTTCAGTTTCATCACGCAATTATTCACAATCTGTGTCATTTCCTTCCATCATTTTTGTAGTCACGATGATGACCAACAAAATGGCTGTTGCTTGACTGATTCATATAGCAATTAGCTCTACATTAATTCTGTAGCCACGACACAATTTTGAAAACATGTTGAAAGGATATATTGATGTGTTATTGAGCTCGAAAGAAAAGATTTATTTAGAACAAAGGCTCAGCGATTGCTTTCTAAGAGAATGTTTTGGACAAATTTATTATAAGTGGTAGAGGTAGGTCGAGAAAGGTGGTGGAGGACCAGCTGGGAAACGAGGCGCATCCATGTTTGAACGCGAACATTTGAACAAGTTATAATTTGATTAACGTGAACAATTATGAAACGAGGCACATCCATATTTGCACGTGTAGATTTGAACGTGATAAGGATACATTTCAGACATTACTCAGCATTTCCAATTTAACAATCTCTACTCCCGTGCAACAGCACGGGATACAATCTAGTGCAATACTATGGATGAACAATTTAAACTTAAAAAAGTAAACTTGTGGTGCATAAAATGCAAAAATAATTTGAACAATTAGTTTCTAATTTATTCTGTAAACAGTAAAATTAATCCCAATAGTGAACATATGATTCAATGATTTTTTGCTTCTGCTTCTCATTCATGATTTTGTCAAAATGTTGCACTTTCTTGTTGATTCAGGTCCACCTTCCTGAAATTTCATTTTGCACCCAGGTTGGGAACCCCTGGATTAGAAACTGAGCTTTAAAATGAACCTTGAGATTAGTTAAAATTCTGAAATCTATCGGACACATTTTGAGAGCTTATTGTGGATCGGTAAATGTCATTTAATTGAAATGTCTCATTATTGTAAACCTGATCTTGTTTGTGTCAAAACTATGATACATAACAATCTATGAAAAGAAGACTGCTGCTGGAGGAGTCAAGTTTGACAAAAAATGAAACTTCAATTGGGACCTCATGAAATCATGATTTCTGCTGCCGCACATGTTAAAGCTATCATGGAAATTTTACTACATGAATTTTCCACTTTTGTGCTGACTTTAGATATAGCACTTAGCCCTGGTGCCAGTATCTGTAAACTGCAAATAGTTGGATTTGGAGTGACACATTCTGCTAATTTAAATTTTAACTTTTTATTGCCAAAGTTTGAAATTGATGATACAATCATATCAGAAATTAACAACCAATTGTTCAAGGTTTGAGCTGGAACGACTGGATTGTTGTTCTTACTTTTATTGAGCTAAAGCTCATCTCACAATAAGGATCCATGTGAAATTTATCAGTGCATTGGAAAAAAGTCAGACTGATCATTGTCTGTGTTTTCAAAAAACTCTTGGTGTTTCACGTTTGAATCCATGGACGGAGTAATGATGATAGAGCTCTCTGATCGACCGAGTCTGCTTCACAAAACCGCGCTACTCAAAATACTGTACATAAGTCAGGATCTGTAGCACCATTTTCAATGGTTAATGCAACCGCCAAAGTCAAAATCAATGAAGTTGAATACAAAATTGTTGGACCTTTATCCAAAATATCCAGTCTCGATGGAAGGTCATTTCCACCAGGGTTTAAAATTTTAAATGGCTAATAGAGTTTATTCTTGGACACTTTCTAGAAGCGTAGCTTTGGCAGCCATTTTATTCCCAAAGCATGAGCATGCACCCCCTGTACATGTGTGGTTGCTGAATGGTTATTGCCCATCAGATTTCAGAAATATTTCCGACTAGGTTAGAAGTGAAAACAGTTTAATGGACGAGAACTATGTGTTTTATTTTTAATTTTGAAACATCATCTGTCCGATTATTCAGTCCAGATTTTCGAAAAATTGCACTGACGAGGAAAGTCGGACGGAAAATTCTAATTGTGAAATAAGCTTAAGTGCACATGTGCTCACTTTTTTTATTCAATTTCAACAGAAAAAAATTAGCAATTTGAAAAAAACAAACTGTCATTTTCAAATGACAGTGATTGATTTAGACAACGAACTACAAATTTTGGCTGTCAATTGATAAGTATTATTTACTAGCTGAGCCCTAACGCGTTGCTGTTAGTCGCGAATCAGGTGGATGGATTGACTTTTCCTGGTTCAAAATCATGCTACACAAAATAATTAAACAGCGCAGCGGATAGCTGAGAACGGCGCAGCAGATACGCACAGCGCAATTTGCAATGGTGAATCCCAACGAAGTAGAATAAAATACAACAAACACATCTAAACCATTGTTAAACCTTCGTCCCAAACAATGATTGTCGAGTCTTGATGGCAAGTTAATGCATCATTTCCACATAATTTAAAAATTCTAAATGGCCTATAAAGTTTATTTCTGGGCGATTTTCTTTCGTATGCGAAGCCTTGGTAGCCATTTT
>JAQIWH010007860.1:0-10903 GCA_034695005.1 Cryptops parisi | reverse complement strand
GTTGTGACCATGCGGTCGTCCTTTGTTTATTTCATGCGATCGTGATCCAGTTACCAAACTTTTTGGGTTGCTTACTTAATTTTTTCATCTAGTCTAATCCACTTGGTATCTGTTTTTATTATAATTCGTTATTCTATGATAGCTTATTTGATAGGTCTATTTTGATTGTATTCTAACAGTTTTAAAACTGCCTTTCTCCAATTTGTTTTGACCTTTCTTCACTGAGCGTGTTATAGCACAGCTCACCTCCTCAGGTAATTGACCTTCCCTGAGCGTGCGCTTTTTCGCTCCCTCACTTGTCTGCTGAGGCTGGTCTTTCCTTAGTGTGCGTTTATCTAGTTGTTTTTCATGTATACTCATCCATTTAACGATTTCTGTTTGTTGGTGCCAGTCTTCTTACTTATTTGTTTATTGTTGGTCACTTGTATTTTGGTGAATCTCCTTTCTGTATGCCTGGTTGACCTATTGTACGATTAGGTTCAGTGCATCAGCCATTTTGTGTCTGACTCTATTGAGTGCTTTATTGTTGATTTCTGCTAAGATCCTCTCAATTGCTGTAGGCATATTGTGACTCTGTACAATGTACTGTCAATGTACCTTGTGACTTTTCTTATTTTCTTCAGTTGATAGTGTGTCTCATATGTTTTTGCTTTTAGGCTACGTTTTTGGTACATCTTTTGACTGCATCGAGTTGAATTGCTTCATGTTTGTTTTGTCTGTATCTTGTTGCTCTACCATTGTGTGTTTGTTTTTATTCGCCATCTTATCTCTTATCCATTCATTTTTGTTGGTTCTTTGCGACTAGCTGGCTGAGTGGTTCATTGTTGGCACTGTTTGTTGGCACCAGCCACTATCATCTAGGTCAATCTTCTTCTCTCTAAACCTATAGCGTTTACTTAACAGCTGCTTATTGTGCAAAGGTCTGCATAGCTATTATTTTCTACCCAATTCTGTTATTGTTTAGTCAGTATGGGCAGTTGGAAAAAATGTACATCTCCACTTCCAAAGTCGGGAGACTTTATTATTTGTGTAAATGGGTGCACACTTCATTTCGACAAATGTAGTGGAGTATTCAGAGCAACCAATGCTGGCAGATCATCTGATTTTCGAGCATCTTGGGTATGCCCACTCTGCAGGCCTCCGAAAACCAAGGGTAAAAAATGTCCTGACGATTCTGTTAAAAAGAATGCTACAATTGATCAATCTACTATTGCAATTGATGGTAACCCTGCTGTTCAAGAAGATTCCTATGTAATACTCAATGATGTTACAAAAATCTCACAGCCAATTGAACAAAGTCAATCAGCCTCATCTACACAACAGTATCTGTGTTCTGACAACACCAAAAACTTCACTTATAACTCCCTGGTAATGATGGTGCAAGGTTTATTAAATGGCAATGAAATACTTCTCACAACAGTCAGGTCATTGCAAACTGATCTTGAATCCCAAAGTCAACACATCAAGGGTGTAGAAAACAAACTTGAAAACCTTCTAAACAAAATTCCTTGCTGGAAGTCCAAAATAGTCGCTTACGTGGCGATATGGCACAATTGTTGAGCCAAGGTACCGGCACAAAATCAAAAACTTCAGCAAATACTCCATGGCACTTTCACTTATGCCAAATTAGTGTCCAGCAACTTAGAATCCAATGATGTACAAAGACACTCAAAAGAGTCTCCCAATAGTGTAAGTAGCAACTTTACAAGTCTTGTTTCACCAACAAATGTTACTCGACCCAATTGTTCATATCTATTAAACAGAGAAAAAGATAACTCTAAATCGAATATATCCAAACATACTTCAGCCAATCAGTTTAGTGATTACAAACCAATAACACCCAACAATGGTAAACTGCAAGAAGAACCTGGTTGCTCTCAGATGAAAACTAAAGCTCTTCCACCAGAAGAGATCTTCAATTTTGGGCAAAAATGTAAACCTATAAAGGGCAAAAGTTTGCAATATTCTCTTCAAGCAGCTCCTGTACCTGAGCGCAAACCCAGATTTTCTAGGCTTTACCTAACCAAGTTAAGCTCCTCAACCACGGTGGAAGATGTTTGTTAAAACATCTCAGATTTTTGCACAAAGAAAGTGGTGTGTTATCAAATGAAAACAAAATTGCCTGTATACACTTCCTTTTATTTGTCAGTTCCGTTTGACCTAGGAGAAACGTTCCGCGATTGAAAAAGATGGCCACTAAACGCCAAAATTATGCCATTCAGACGTAGCTTGAATCCAAACAATATCATTGCTGCGTCTCAACAAGACAAGAGTGTTGGCAATCCAATGACTGCTTCCCCTATTACTAAAACTACAAGCCATCTCCAACAAATCGTTGTAACAACAAATAATGATAACATTAACAGTGTTCATGATCCTGTTACCCTTCTAATGCCGGAATATATGCGCAAAAGCATGGTTTCTGCTGGAAATACAGACTCTGACGCCCCACAACAGTCCCATCTCATTAACGTTATGCTTCCTAATCCAATTTCCTCAAACATAACTACATCCGAGAAAGATGTTGAAACGAACTTCAGTATATAATAAACCACCATCAGCTCCGGTCGTTATCTTACTGTTTTTATCACATCACTGTTAACATTTTTTTCTATAATACATCAAAACTGTGTGTTATCAAAAACTGATTTATCTTGGCAGTACCATGATGCGTGGTTACTACCAAAACTGACATGGCTTACGCACCAAGGTTCAAACTATGTACCAAAACATCCTTCTTGAGTCATGCGACATCATTGCACTGGCAGAGACTTGACTGAATGATTCTCTTAACTCATCAGACATTTTTGACGATCGTTACAATGTTGTTCGGCAAGACCGCTGTACCACCACATGTGGTGGAGGTGTTGTTATTGCATTACGGTCAAATATATCTTTCAGACAAATTGAGGTCTCCATTGCAGCAGCTGAAAGTGTGTGGGTCTCCATCAACCTTGCCAGTGGAAACCTACTACTAGGCTGTGTTTATGTTCCACCTTCACTTCCAATTGAGGATGTTCAGAATTGTCTCCTTGAGCTTCAAGACTTGGTTCTACAATCTGCTTGTCCTACCATTATTATGGGCGACTTCAATGCAAATGAAAACTCTAATACCTACTATAGCTCAGTCAAAACAAAGCTGATTGCAGATCTGCTTAACCTATGTAACCTATCACAACTTAATCACGTTGTTAATCTACATGGAGCAAAACTGGATTTAGTTATGGCAGATGTGTTTCTCGAAGTGGTACCTGCCCAGTATCCTCTTGTCCCAGTGGATTCTTATCACCCAGCATTGGAACTGGTCATTCCAAACATGCGATATCACAAAACGTGTCCCACTACTAATGCTTCATTCTGGAAGATCAGGGAGGCGGATTATGCAGAATTTGCTATTGAAGCAAATCTACTTGACTGGTCAGATCTTTTGGCATGCTCAGACCCTGATATCGCTGCCTCAATGATTCAAGATCAGATTTTGGATTACTTAGGAAAGCACATTTCTGTCTCCTCTCCATCAACATCGAAAGCCAATAAATTCCCTATATGGTACTCTGCAGAACTTAGATCGTTAATTAAAGAGAAAAACAAACTCCATAAAAAAAAAAAACTTAATAATACCCAAAAACTTTATGATCACCATAAGCACACAAGAAAACTCTGTAAAGAAAAACAAAAACAAGACTATGATGCTTACATTAAGCATCTTGAAGATAGACTAACAACTGAGCCCAGACGTTTCTGGAGATTCGCACGCAAGCGCAAACCTAACCTTTGCACTTACATGGAAAATGATAGTGGTTCGTTTTTTACTGAAGCCAAAGACATCTGCGAGTGCATGGCTATGGGTTTTGCTCAACCCACTATTATTCCACCTAACTCCTATTCTAACTTACTAGTTGTTGTTGATAAAGAGGAGTGTGCTGACATTGTATCATCTATTCCCATTTCTTCAGATGATGTAAACATGGCAATTAGGAAACTCCGGGTCTCCCGAACTTGCCCAAACAACGAGATACCCTCATTTATTATTAAGGGTATTTCACATACCTTACAGGAACCTCTTGCTCATGTGTACAATCTATGCATGCAAGCTGGATGCTACCCAAAAATCTGGAAGCATGCCAGGGTGATCCCTATACACAAAAGTGGACCAACTAACAGCCCAAAATATTTTTGGCCCATCTCTATTCTACCCTGCTTAGCAAAGGTTTTTGACTTAATCCTGCATCGAAGACTTTTGTCATAAGTGAAGCCTTTTTTTCCAGCTGCCCAAATTGGATTCATGCCCACACGTTCAGTAGAGTCCAATCTCATCATCTTCACTGAGAAGCTCTTTGCTGCACGAGAACACTGCATCCAGGTTGATGCTGTGTACATCGATTTCAGAAAAGCGTTCGATACAGTAGATTGGAATCTGCTAAACAGAAAACTCCAACTCCTGGGAATTCAAGGCAATCTTCTCGAACTGTTGAAATCCTATGTGTCAGACCGCACATGCAGTGTTATTTTTATGGGACACACCTCCCAGCCATACAGTACAACCTCAGGGGTACCCCAAGGCTCTGTCCTGGGTCCACTTTTATTTAACATTTTCACTCATGACCTCCCATCCTGTGTATCTAAGTCCGAGATTTTGCTGTATGCTGATGACGTAAAAATTTATCGCCGCATCACATCGATACAAGACTCTTTATATCTTCAAAAAAGTATTGACGATATTGTGGGATGGTCAAAGGCAAACCACCTTCCAATAAATCCAGAAAAATGTCAATACTGCAGATTCTCTAACAATACTCAGTTATTCGAATACAACTACACAATAGGAAAAAGTCAACTTCCATGCGAATATGTTGTGAAAGATTTGGACGTACTTTTAGATGCTAAAATATCCTTTGACTATCACATCAAGCTCATCAAAGGAAAAGGAAGAAGAATCTTAGGATCCATACTTCGAAATACGCTTGGCTTCACTGATCCGAAAACTTTCTGTCACTTGTTTACAGCTCTTGTGCTCCCAATTCTGCAATTCTCATCAATCATCTGGAATGGCTGCAATAATCAACATGCAAAAGAACTGGAGCAAGTTAACCAATCATTCTGGCGCTTCATGAAATGGAAGTATCCAGGTTATAAACCTTAAAATGAACCCCAGACACTTAGCAATCTTCGTCTACAAGCAGACATTAATTTTCTATAAAAGATCATAATGGGAAATGTAGATGTCCTGAATCTAATTGTTAGGTTAAAATTCAATGTCCCATCTGTCAAATTAAGACATCAGAAGGATTTTTTTCAACCAGATTTTAGATGCAAAGCCCACACTGAACATTCTCCAATCAACAGGATGCAGCATGCTTACAACCTTAATCCTGAAATCCTTGACATTTTCCCATCCAGATGTTAACCAGCGAATCCTCATATCACTTTTTGTAGTAAATTGTTTTTACTACCAGTGGATGTAGTAAATTGTTTTCTTTTTCTCATGATATACATGGTTTAATAAAATCAATTTTATATTTTATATTGTATCCTTGTGGCTTTGGCTGTGATGCTAATAAACATTGAATTGAATTGAATTAAATTGACTTGAATTGAATAAATATTATTATTCAATTCCATTCAATTCTAATCCTACCTCCATTGATTTATTTCCTTAATTGTTTACTTATCATAATCACGTGTTTCTATTCATCCTTCTAAAACTATATTTTGAATCTGTTTGATTTTATGTTATATTGAATCATGTAGACCATTCTGTTTTCAATGTGTTCTGTGTTGCCTTTCCACATTAGAAAATTAGCAATTACATGCCCAGATGATGGTTGCAAAATAGTATGTAATCATTTTAAAAAATTGCTTTTTAACCATGTAATACATGCTAACAAATTTTAACTTATTGATTGTTAAATGATTTTTTATTATTCTCAGTTTAATGTCTTTTTGTTATGAAAATTTTTAGTGTTGATGAACCTATTTAGTAACCTTGTTTGATGTTTTTCGTTATGAACAAATGATTATTGTAAGTTGTGCATTATTGTCTCAATGGGACGCAATAAATTAACAAAAAAAAAAATGTTTCACCACTACTATAGCAATTTGTTATTAGCACTTGTTGTAGTGCTTGTGTTACAGTTGTGCATTTTCAAATGCATTTTTACTTAGCATTCTTTTTTATGCAATTATACTGTACATATATAATTGTTCTCGTTGATATGCTGTTAATTTTTTAATGTTTTATTTGCATTTTATTGTACCCGTAACTGGCCCCTGGGCTGTGTGATATCAATAAATATGAAATGAAATGAATATGTGTCAATTTTCGATTTTCTTCGTGCGTTGGCTTTATTTCGTGAATACTCTTTCTGTCATCTTTCTAAATCACATATAAGGTCTGGAATGCATATTAAAAAAGTTGAAAAAGGGAAAATAAAATTCAAGGTCACTTACGTTAACTGCCCATGGTCGATATACCTAATGATTAGGGCAACCAAAAATATGCACTAAAGAAAGCGCCTAAGCGCCTAAAATATTTTTAAGCGCCTAAAAATAGCCCCATGGAGATGGGAATATGCTTTAAAAACATAGAATATGCTCTTAAATTTGTTGATTAAATACAGAAAACTGGTATAAAAAGGATACAAAATTATATGAAAGAACTAAAAATGAATTAAACTTTAGCTAGGGGAAATGATAGTAAGTATCAATAAAAAACTAACAATTTCAACTAAAAAAACTAATTGTAATGATCACAAAGTCAGCTACGTTTTGTGGTGTCTAAAATCGAAGGAAATTAAAACGAATCAAAAGTTAGTAATAAATGATTTCATTATTTCATCTTAGTAGGATATTCTTGCACATTGAGTAACTTTGTTCAACATCAACAAAAGTTATAGGGAAAAATTCAAATGACAGTGCTTCGCTAATAGTACACATATTTGTCTATTGTTGCATTATCCGTGGATCCTCTAGCCAAACATGCCGAAATTTAATTCACAATGGCAAAGTGCTGTTCAAGAAAGTCCCGGATTAATATCAACTGATTAATATCGATTTCATGTTTATTTTCATTTCCATGATCTCAGAGTAGTGAGTTTTCCGCTCTGTGATTTCTACTGTACACTCAGAGTTTATTTATACGTACATTGGTGTAATAGAAGATGGTCGGAATGACGTTTCCAATAGTTCGTTTTCGTGCATGACTAAATCATTTTTTGCCACCTGTACATCTGATTTTAAAACGCTCAGTCGTGGTTGTTGTAAATGTTCGCAATTAGCGACACGTAGCATAACGACGTCTGCTTAATTTTTTATCACCTTAACCATGAAAATACCACTATCGTAACGTCATGCCTTAACAGAAGTGAGAAATTGGTATTTTATTATACTCTTTATTATACAAATTGAACTTCACTTGTGAGTGAGTGAGGTGGGAATTGAACATCCACAGTCGTTTATGAGAATATACTGCATAGTCCAGTGTACCAATAAAACGCATAAACCGAGAACTGCATAAGTCATTCGCATAAATAGAAAACCGCTTAAGTCCAATGTAGAAAAATTGCATAAAAATTGCTGAAACGATCCCGGATGTGTGTATGACGTCAGAAAAACAGTTGAAATCGATGGAATTCGAAAAGTTTGACGTGTAAAACCCCCTTTTACTCTAACGAATATTGCCGAGCAATATGAATTGAAAACTGTAACGAATGTTGCGAAGCAACATGAGTTAAAACAATGAATTGCCTAATGATGAAAACAAAAAAAACTTTCCCGTCATTTTTGACGGACTATTTACTAGTATTCAATATTCAACTAAGTTTTTAATATTACTTGTGTTTATATTGTTTGTTGTAGTACTCTTTGTTTGGTGGGGTAAATAAAGACAATTTGTATAAAAATTGTATGTTTGTATAAAAAATTGTATAAAATTTTCTTTTTCTAAATTAATATTGATAACTGTCCTAGTAGTAAAATATTAATTAAAAACATTCATTTACATTTCCATAACAACCCTTATTTTATTCTCAAAAACAAAATCGCTTAGGTAGTAAAATAGAAAGTGTTTTTATGAAAGTCTCGCTGACGCCAAGATGGCGGTGGCGTCACTGTGATTCAACGACCACCTAATGATATATCTAATAAACCTTTTTTTTTAACATTTCTTTTTTTTTAAAATGTTAAATATTTTTTTTTTCATGTTGTTGTTTGTCTCGAGCTACGTTTTAAAATTGATCGTCTTGAACTAATCTCGTTATCGCAGTGGGCGTTCAAAAGCAACAGCTCCGAAGGAGACTTTTAAAGAAATGGAGAAAAAAAAATGGTACCAAAACTTGTTTATTATAATCGTCCCGTTTTAATTAGCAACGAATTATTATTATAACTGGGCACTCGAATTATGATGATTAGGAAAAAAAAAAGTTATATATATTTTTTTTTCTTTGTCGATGCGAAAAAAATGCTGTAACTCAATTAGTTGAATTTAAAAAAAAATAATAATAATAATAAATAATTGCCGTAAGGTAAAATTTCGATTCAGGTTGAATCGTGATCGAGAAACAGGATTACAACATTTTATTTATTGTAATATGAAAGAAAAAAATAATAATAAAAGTTATGGTAATTGATTTCCATTTAAATTAATCAAAAGTCCACTAAAAGTTGTGGAAAATTGTCCCATTAAATAGCAGTGATAAGCGTTAAAATAAAACCAAAAAAAAATGTCAATCCCGGAACTAACGACTCTTTAAAACGTTGATTAGGCGAAATGATAGGAAGAGTGTAAAAGGAAAAGTGGATCTTGTTGATTTTTTTTTTCATGACAGAACGAATAAATTTAATTTGTTTATTTTTAGTTTCTTTGTTGCCAATTTATAAGTATCGATTATTATTATTATTATTATTTTGGTTTTTTTTAATAACAATAATAATGACAGTAATGGAAAGGTAATAAAAAGCATAAGTTTGAATAAGAAAGAACTGTTGATAGTGTTGTTTCGTCGATATGGCGGCAAAAATTATGATTCGAATGCACACGTTGCAAGTTTAATTTTATGTAATGCATTTAAACGTGGCTAAACATTACTAGAAATAAATCCCCGTGGTTGATACGGTATCAATCCCCGTGGTTGATACGGTAACCACGGGGAGGCAAACTTTGAGTTTATATTCTTCTACAATTTTAGTTTATTATGTCATTAGTTATTACAACCTATGTTTATGCAGTTCAATCTTTATATTTATATTTTTCGTAGGTATGCACCACGTTCTAAATCCATACAGGTTTACTGCAACAACCAGGGTAAACAATGATATACATAGGAAGCATGCGCCGCCTGGCGCTAGCACATGTTCACAGCTAACATACGCCACCGACAGTTGGCGTATGTTACGCCAGGGCAATCATCAAGTAATTTAAATTTGACTTGTGTTATGCAGTTCATTGTTGTATTACTATTACTACTATTACTATTACTACTCTTATGTAGATACATTGTAATTATTAGTCACTTATTCACTATAAGATTGTACACGATCGCGAGCGAAGCCGCGGGTACAGCTAGTATTTATATTAAAACTGTTATAGTAACTGTTAGCCATGATTAAATGTTTATTGTTAATACGTTTAAATTTTGGCACTGCCAAAATTGGCGGGATTAGATGCCCATCTCGCTTGTGGCGCTAGGTCATTAGCATGTGTGAGCGATCGTTGTGATCATTGTGGTAAAAAATGAATTTTGTAAAATGTAAGAATGGAATTGAGCTTTATGATGATTAGTCCGAGCGTTTGTTCGGCCTTCGGCTAGGGAGTAACCAAACCTAGTTGCCTGTCATTATAAACACACTTCGATCGATCACACATTCCAAGTTCCAAATTAGAGCTTGTAACAAGCGGGACGGGCATTTAATCCAAAAGTACCCGAATTTTTACAGTCAACTATTTGTTTAAAGTCAAACAGTTTTATTTTTAATTAAAATGCACACGGTAGAGATAGATATATGGGCAATGTGAATAAAAATTAAATCATGGAGATAGAAGGTATCTGTACGTTTTATCTCCGTGATTAAATAGACTTATACGTATCAAACGTCTGTTAGTTAAAGAACTTTTATACGATTAATTTTGTGAATGCTTAAAATTGGAAACATGTTTTATATAATGGTATAAATGAGCTATAGTATAGTTCTATAAGGCCTACGTGTAAATCGAATTTTTTAGAGTATACTTCCTATTCGCTCAAATCGAGTTTATAATACGTTTCACTCGAATATTGTATCCACAGTTCAACTACGACTAAAACCATTCAAATAGTGCCGGTTTTCAAAGCTCCCCCGCATATAGCTTAGGGGTACGTCTTCGAATGCGCACGGTGGAAGAAGTCGATTTATAAACATATTAATAACACTTGTCACTAAAACTATAGAGGTCACTGTGTGACGTCATAGTTGAGTAATGCGAGGTTGTTGGTAGATTGTCACGTGTCTCAAACCGTCTAATCGCTAGTTTCGATCAGGTTTTATTGATGGCGCTGTCGGATGATAGATCCACAGTCATTTAACCACGATTAATAAATTAATCTGACACACCTTGTTTTTTTATTTATACATATATATTTAAAAAACACCCAGATTACCTTCCCACTTCCTACGCCATATTTAAATGAAAAAATAACCACCATGTTATTAGACCAATCAGCTTTTATCTGCTATAAAAACAGAAGATAAGCATCGAAAATAGTTTTGATTTGTTTCTTTTTTTAAGGAAAATTATTTCAAGGTTTATATCTAGATCGAGGTCGATGGATTTTGGAATGTTAACGGATTAACGGCGGCGGCTTCATATACATATATACAAACAATATAGAAAACCTCTTATGTATAAGCTTGTACACATACTTTCTCT